>BJBW01009607.1:0-27073 GCA_004320125.1 Scolopax mira | reverse complement strand
AATTATCTGTAACAGTAGGCATAATTATCTGTAACAGTATAAATGTGTGAGCATATTGTAATAAAATGGAAGCTTGCTTTATCACTCATATTGATCGACTCCTTGCTTCCCTCGCGCGTTGCATATAATAATTCATTTATTCTAGAAATGTATTCTCTGACTTCTCCCTCTGGTACAAAAAAGGTATGCAATTATTAAATAAGATTAATTTATTTAAAATTTGTAAAAGCACGTCCTAAACCAAGAAAGTGCCAGACTTCAACTGTGACTCTGTGCCTAACCACCTTGCATGCTAGGATCACTCTTGCTACTCCATGTCTTTTCTGCCATACATGTAATTTCTTTTTTCATCAGTATGCTGCCAAACTTCAACCCTTGCCACGATAAGAAGAAATTGAGGTAAGCCTGTGAGAGAAATGGAAAAGGGCGTGGGATCTGTGAGTTTTGCACAGAATAGGGTGGGGACTCAAGGGGAAGTCCATTTTACTTAAACTAACTAAACACGATTGTCAACACAAATACAGGTGAACAGGGAATGGACTGAGATCAGCACTGAAGAGAAGGACTTGCAACAGTTGGTGACATGAGTCAGCAATGTGCACTAGCAGCCCAGAAAGTCAACTATATCCTGATCGCCATCAAAAGAAGCATGACCAGCAGGTCAAGGGATGTGATTCGACCCCTCCACTCTTGTGAGAGCCCACCTGCAGTACTGTGCCCATCTTTGGAGTCCTCAACAGAGGAAAGATATGGACCTGTTGGAGTGGGTCCAGTGGAGGGCCATGAAGATGATCTGAGGGCTGGAGCACCTCTCCTGTGAGGACAGGCTGAGAGAGTTTGGGTTATTCAGCCTGGAGAAGAGAAGGGTCCAGAGAGACCTTTCATTGGTCTTTCATTATAGGGGGCCTACAGGAGAGATAGGGAGGGACTCTTTATGAGGGAGTGGAGTGATTGGACAAGGGGTAATGGTTTTAAACTGAAAGAATGTAGATTTAGATTGAATTTGGGGAAAAAATTCTTTGGTGAAGGGGGTGAGGCACTGGAATGGGTAGTCCAGAGAAGTTGTGGATGCTCCATCCCTGGATGTGTTCAAGGCCAGGCTGGATGGTGCTTTGAGCAACCTGGTCTAGTGGGAGGTGTCCCCGCCCGTGGCAAGGGGGGTTGGAATGCATGATCTTTAAGGTTCTTTCCAACCCAAACCATTCTATGATTCTCTGCTTCTATGATTTTAAAATAGGTATCACATATCCTATCTAGAGCAGGTCAGAAAACTTTTGATGAAATTCATTGAAAAAGCTGGAGTTTGAACTGAAATCCTTAAAGTTTCTTGAGCTCTTGGTAGACCACAAGCATCTCTCCCACTGAAACATACCTGGCTTCAGAGAGTAATCACAAGGGCTCAGTTCTTCTACAGGAAGCTGGAGAGACCCAGGCACCTCAATCTTCCCAGCCCTGCCCTCCAGAGCCAAATCCTGGGTCTGTTGGCCCTTGGAGACCTCAGGACTCTCAGGGACGTGGCTCCAGAATGGCAGGTTGGAGTCCCTTGCATGCATGGGTCCCTTGAGCAGTGGTTCTTGAATGAGAGAGGTGAAGTGCTGTGAAGTCAACTGCCTGAGAGCCATGAAGTCCTGGCTCCAGCCACGGGTCTCCAAGCTCCCATGTTATGCTTGCAGAACTAGGATGCTGAAGCTGGAAGCAGCTGCACAAGCACTCCTAATCCATTTCTGTAAAGAAAATAAATTTCTTGATCTTTAAAACTTCACAGCCTACCAGACCAGCCTTCAAATCACAAGATGACATCTTCAGAGCTTGGGAGTGTTGTACCCAGTCCAGGAAATGTGGTGGACAGTCAACCTGAAGACCTTTGAAGCTTCTGCATTCAACCAACACTCCTCTCTTGGCAGTGGTAAAGAAGCAGCAATGCCATTTTCTTTCACGCCACAGGGCCTCTGTGAATAATTTTTGTGTTCAAAGTTTCAGTTCATTACATATTTTTGAGCAACAATTATTATTGTCTGTCAACTTGCAGTTCTGTATTTTGGCCAACTCTGAATAAACCTGAATTCATGTAAAACCTGAGGACTAAGGACATGTAAGTGACAAAATATATCTAGACTAGCAATGTTAGGTTCATTCTGAAGGCAATGGACTATGTGTATGTTGAGAATCATGTCTATTAATTTTCTTATAGCATTGGATGCCTGTTAGCAATAAAATGGAGTCTCAAAAGTGCACTGAAATTATTTAGAGACCTTTCTTTCCACCCCTCTTTCACTTTTAGCATTTATTGGCAATAGTAAGTGTCTAAATGGATGCAGAAATCAAATCACGTACCAGAGTTCATATATAGCACAAGCAACAGGCAATTTAGATTATTTGTTTTTTGTAAATGTTAATAACTCTTTGGTTATTACTAACAGTGCAAAATTGTTGTGAATGAGGCAAAGTAAAAATGCTCTCACAGACTTCTCCATTTCATTCCATTTCCTACATTTATTTTGGAAGTGGATTCTGCTGTGTTTATAGCTGAAGCTTATGGATAATTATATACTGTCGGTGTTAACTTTCATAATTTAGGCACGAATCCTCCTAGCACTTATGCAAAAGCATAACTTCACTCATTTTGCAAGTTCAATGGCACAACCCATTGTAGATGAAAGCAAGCATATGAATAATTCTTCATAGGATCAGAGTCTTAATTTGCACAAAAGTTAAATGTTAGAGTAATCCATTGCTGGTTTAGTGAATGTTAAGTTCTTCCCAAAGTACCAGATGTGGGGAAGAATGCCCAAAGAACAAAGTAGACATGACATCACCTAATTGTCATTGTAGAAATAACAGCATGCATGTAGCATAATCCAACATGTGGCAGATATGGACCATTTGATTTAATCTCTTTGCAAAACCAAAGTAAAATTAATGTAAACTGTAGCTAAAGAGCCACTCATCAGCCACTCATCAAGTCCATTCTTAAACAACAGCACAGACCAAAATTCTTTCTCTAAAAAGTGAGTTTCAATATTGCAAATAAAACACATTCATCTCAAGCCAGGATGCTGATGTTGCTCAGAGCAGGTCATGCAAGTGTTGGTTGATCTAGCAACCTGACTGCCCCCAGGTGGCTCTGCTTAAGTTTCATGACTAGGAGAAAAGGAAAATGTTCACCTTTATAACTTGTGGTGTTCTTTATATTGTGCCCCCATCATGTAATCTCTGCATACATTCACTTTTCCTGAAGAGCAAGCTCTTAGCCCAGTGTAGGTACTGCTAAGCATGGGATGCCTAAGAGAGTTAACCAGCCTACAACTATACCTGTCTGAACAATTAGTACTGGAATATGCTTCATCTATTGCTAAATCCTAACTGGAACTAAAAGAATTTTCTTTGACGTTAACCTTATCTTAGGATTTCAGGGTATCCTGAGCAGGTCTCATTCTATTTGTGCTAAAGCGATGGCAAAGTTGTTACTGAATTCATAAATACATGACCTGGCCCAAGTAATCTCTATGTTGTAAGTTATGAAGGAACCATGCAGCTATTACTCTGCATTTCTCTTCAAATGCATTTTTTTCCCTATTTTAATTAATGAGTTGGCCATCCTCTCTGGTGTGCTTTACTTACAAATGCTATAGCTATCAAGAGTGAATTGTTGCTATGCCTAAAAACTCCTGAGGACCATAGCACAGATCCCTCAGCAGATATCAATTTCACCTCCACACTGAGTATCAGCAGGTAGACTGACTCCAGCTTGGAGTTGTCTTGGAAAGGTGCAGCCAATTCATGTGCTCCTAGGTCCAAGCTGACTGCACACAAAGCAGAATTGTTGGTGTGTTTCTGCTTCCATGCCATCATTAATCCATAACCCAGGTGAGCTTCCAGGCATCACTGCTGACATCATTATGTTCAAAATCCATTACTTCTTAACTTTACTATACACTAAAAATGAATAGTAGAATAGTAGTAAAAATGAATAGTGAATAGTAACTGATTTTTCCCAGTAGTATTCAGCTCCAGTGAGCTATTGATCACTTCCTTTTTTTTATATTTTGCATAATTTGAGAATATTTTATTATATTTTGGAAGTGATAAATAAAAATTAATGTATTGTAATTTTTCACTGAATTTCACTGAATTTTTTGGAGTTGGAAGGGACCATAGAGATAATGCCTGTTGCTGCCTTACAGAAGTCAAAAGTTGCTTGTAGCTCTTTTATGTTTTAAATAACATGCAACAGTTGAAGTAAAGATTTAAATGATTAATATAATTAAGATACTGGGGTTTTAATAGTAGTCAGAATGAATTCCTGTGAGCAATGCAAAAGGCATTTAAAGCCTCTTTTAAAACGATGGCTATATTTATACCTGGAATTTTACCCTCATTATCATATTTATTTTGTTATTTTTTTTCAGCTTGGAAAAAATATTTATTTACTGCAATAAACAGGAAGAGGCTCATATGTATATATATATGTGATTACATCAAAGGCAAAACAAAGGCAGCGGGAGTCAGAGTCACAGTTCCAGCCTGCAGCCTGCTGGGCAGATCTGCTGACTGAATTTCCACTCTTTTTTTTTGGAATATTCTTCCCACCATGACAGTGGAAGCTTCTCATAACACCAGCTGGGGGGGTTCCACCTGGATGAAAGGTAATTCTTCCCAGAGAGATACTTAACGAGTGCTGCTGTAAACTTATCCACAAGCTCATTGCTACAAAACCAAATTAATCTATCTGTAACATGTCTGCCAACACCTGCTTCACCCCTTTCTTAATTTTCCCATAAGGCTGCCTGGGTGGATCGCTACAGGTACCCCAGGGACACGGTCCGAAAACCTGCCCCCAACCTGCACCTTCCTTGGGCTGATGTCCCACTTCAGTGGCCACCTGGCTGTCCCAGCTATCAGTGCCAATGGCCACTTTTTCTGCAAAATGCCGAGCTGGATCCCAGGTAAATTTCTTTTCAATATGAAAGTCAAATTCTGTTCAGTTTTCTCATTTCTTTAACTTTGTGTCATCCTAGATGAAGATTTTGCTGTCTAGTAGTGCCTTCCTCCTCCCAGCACATACCTGGCAGTAGGTGAGGGGCTGCAGTGGAGCACATAAACACGTCTGCACACATCTGTTTCAAAACTTGCAGATGTGGTTCTTTCCTTTGGGGAGAAGGCCTGTATATGTGCAACTGCTGTGAATCCATTATGCGTGGAAAGGATCTGCTACCTCTGTTTAATTGAGCAATTTGATAAAGTGACTCCTACAGGGCTTATCAGAAATTAATGGGAGATTCAGTACTTGCTTGAGCAGTAGCAGAATCAGGCCCTTTGACTTCATCTGGCATGTCATCCATCTTCACATGAACAGGCTGACAGGAAAGGGATTGAAATTTCACAGTCTGTGATATATTTAGGGATTGTTTAGATTGGACCCGGCTATGGAAAAAATACTGTGCTGACCAAGATAATCATCCTTCAGATATTGATCTAACCCCTGTCTGCTCTAATTTGTTCTTGCAAATCACATTGCCTGCAGCTACCTACCACTGTCATACAGTAATATTGCAGTGACTGCTGCTGGGATCCCTGATTTTCCCCCAATGGAAATCAATGGTGAAACCCCAACTGACTTCAACAGTGCAGGATTGTGCCCTATGGACCCTGAAATGAGTCCATGTTTTGAGCCACAACTGCCTGAACATCAGACTCAGACATCCCAACTCAGCCCAATAATATAGCAGTTAGCTATGGAGCGGAGGAAGGGGAATCCGTCCACAGAAAACATACCTACAATGCTCTATGTTGCTACCTAGACTATCTCTGAACAAATTAGTAGGGAGTGCTCAAGGAATGGGCCAAATTTCCAAAAATGCTGTATCAAAGCTTACACGCACAGCCTCAACAGAGCTAAAATGTCCCCAGGAGATCATTGCACCACCATGGCTGTAAGGCTTCCAGCATGGTATTAGCAAGTTCTAAGACAGTTAAGATATCTCTGGATGGTGTTACCTTGTTATACTATACTTTGATTTAAACATATTTTTAGACTGTTGCTGAACTGGGTCTAAATATATACTTGTGGAACAGCTCCATAACCATCTCCGTTATGACCACAGATTTGGAACACAACTCTAAACACTTGGGATGGCTGAAAAGGGCACACAAAGGGAATGACTCCTGACAGATCAGAAAATTGGGGATTTTGCCAGCAAGGCATAAGATGGAATAAGACCAACAGGACTCATAATGCTGTGCCACTTCCTGTTAGATATAAGGCAGGGCCCACGAAGCACTAATGCAGAAGGAACAACAAAATATTATGTCAGTACAATTCCTGCACTGGTTTATAGATTTCACATCACATACTATTTTAGTCAAAGCACACTATGGAAATCAAAGGGAATTTAATTTTCAAAGCATGATTTGTCCTGGAGAGACAAGTGAAGAGAGAGAGAAGTGAACTAAGGTGAATTGAGTTTCTTCTTCTAATACCTTATACACTGCACAAAATAAATGTAAAGCTCTACCAAAGCTATGGAGATTTGGGATTTTACAGTTTTATACGTGATTGTCCCCAGGGTAGAAAAATGGGCTGCCTGATCCTCCTTCCTAAGATTTGCTTCTAGTTTGAATAGCACTAGTCTCCTGAGTGATGCTGGCCTTCCTAGAATCCAAACTCTCATATTTAGCAGATCACATAAGAAACTAAAAATTTTGGTTTTAATTTGGCTTGTGGTAATCCCATGAACAAGACTATTCAGAGCTGCAGCCAGTTGTGCAACATGTTTTGGTGTAACTTTGCTAGTTTTTTACTGAGGCCCTGTGCTAGCTCCAGAACTCATGATCTTTATTTCTTTATAGCTGGAGGAGATGGAGTGTTTGTTCTATCTTTTGGTATCTCATTACAGTTGGTGATGCTCAGACTCCATGAAAGCAGCAGACACGGTACATTTCAGTGATTTGGGCTCAATAGCTTCAACATTTCATCAATAGCTTTTGTTCCAAAACCAGTAGCATATCCCCCAAAAGCCCTCAGCATGCTCCTACCCAGCAAGGGTAAGACATTCTGCCAAAATACAGGTTTTGCTCCTAAGAGCCTTATGTATCCATAAAAAAAGCATCAAATAAGAAAAGGTAAGCAATCTCCTCTCTTGAAGCATTCCTCCTCTACTCATCAATGGCTTGTCAATTTTTGTCAAGTCTTTCAGGAAACAACTCTTTACCTACATCTTCCCAGTGGCAAGGAGGTATTGGGGAAATCCTTTAACTAGAAAAAAACAGCAAATTGTCCATGTCAGGATCAAGTATATTTTGGAACCCACTTTTAATAAACTGATAGAGGATTTGGCTATAACACTTGCCCGCACTCATTTATGAGCTTGAATATTGCTTCATGAAAAATTAATGACAATTAGTCATTTTGACATCAGAAAAAAAATAGAAATGGAACTCCAGAAAATAGTGTTAGAAAGTAAAAAGTATCTATCAATTATTCTGAAATCAGGTTTAAGTGTGTGCCATACTTCCCAAGTATATTCACAGTATGTCATTTCTGATACTTTTGATTCTAAGAATTTGCAATAATGTATATATTTCCAAAAATTTCTTTGATTGGTTTATATACTGTGAAGTTCAATATTTGAAATATTTGAAATAACTCTAGTAGAAAGTACATATAAAGGAAAGTGTGTGACCGAGTTGTAATTTAGGAGATTATTTGATGCAGCTAAATAGATGGGATGTCTGAGGACATGAAGCTGTCACAGCAGAGGCAAAAAAGGACTGAGATCAAATACCAGGTGAAAATGTGCAAATACCTAGCAATATAATAATTAAAATTATACAATAATTACAATTATCTTTTTCCTAACTGGAGCTTCAGAGGGGTTGGTTGTTGTTGTTTTACTTTGTCCTTGCACCGTAGAGTGATTGGAGTACTGAGTAGCAAACAGGCATTACCTTCCCTCAAAGAGTGTTGGATATCAGAAATGGTCACTAGGAAGAGGTCCAGAGCTTCTCAACGTGACTGAGAGAGACAGAGTTAGATACTCAAATACATGTGGGATACTCAGTGTGACAAGTTTCGTGCTGGGGAGCTATGCAACCCTCAGGTCAAAGATTTCTGAATTGCCATGATACCTTGCCTTTCACTGTTCCATTAGTGATTTCTGTCATTCAATCTAGCATCCAGCTCCTGCCACTGCCTGCCCAGAATGAAACCAGACATGGCTCCTCTCGCTAACTTTTTAGGCATACTTGGGAGCTAAAACCTGTCCTGTCCAGAGACCTTACATAAAGCAGGTGCCTGCCTCAGCTCTGCCTTGGGCCATAGCTCTGGCATCCTCCACTGCTTGCAGTCAGCTCACAGCTCCTCCAAACACATAGATGATACCCAGGCCAAGATAACACCCCAGCCAAAGATACAAAAGGTGTTTGGAGTCTTCAGGAAGCCATGACAGGGCCTTCCATGCCAAGAGGCAATAGGTGAAGAGGTGAGGGCATTTCAAAAGGAGGTGAGCCTGCAGAACCACACTCCTCCATATTGGAAGTGCAGCTGAGCTGGGTCATGAGTAACTGTGGTCACCAGCTGGTGGAAAGAAGGGGATGTGGCAGGTCCCCGGGTCATGGCATGACTGTGGTAAGGACTAAACTCATCCACATATGAATGAAGTGCCACCATCTCAGGGCCTGTCTGAACAGAGCAGAAAGTTTGCGCTTAGGAGTTAACATCCATGACTAGGGTAGAGAAAAACCATCATGGAAGGTCAGGGACAGAGGTGGAGAGGTCAGCATCTGTATGCAGGACTGAGGTTTATAAATACAATCCTTTCTCTTTTCCAAGCTTGCAGATAAGAATCAGATTTTAGCACAATAGAAGATGCCTGAGCTGTCACACAACATGTCTCACAGTACAATGTTTCAACAGATGATGGCACACATTCACTGCAGGTTTTCACCCAAGTATAGGTGTTTCACAACAAGTAGGACTGCTGTTTTCTTCCCACAAGAGGGCCGTAGAGCTTCACTTTCCAAGCTCAGGAGTCTTGTGGTATTTCAGTAGGCTTGTGAATAACTTAGTCCGGCACTGCCTGTAAGAGGCTGTGGTGGGGTATATATTGTTACATACTCAGCAAGGAAAGAGTCTTGCCAGCTATGAATCTGTAAGTCATTCTTGTGACCCCTTCTGAGACAGAGGAGCATGATTTCAGCCGTCGCAGGAAAATACTCTATTAAAGAGAAACAAATAGTTTTCAGTGCCCTCTAGTTACAATTGAGAAGTATGATTGCAAGAGACCCATTTTATAAGTGCTGGGTTGTGGGAGGAACCTGTCTCAGCTTGTTGTGTAGAGTTGCAAGCAAAAGTACCCACACATGGTATAAACAGGATTGATTTCAACAAGGCATTTTGCAGTAATGCTATCCACTGGCAGGATAACAAGCAGAGTGTCAGAGAGACAAGACAGATCACAGGCAGGTTCACAGACAGGTTTCCTTGGCTGTCAGTGCTGCATGTGGTCACTAAATGAAAAACAATGGGAAGAAACACAGTGTAACCCTGGCTGGTCCTTCTCTCACCATCTCCTGAGGCTCCCTGGAGAAGTACTTTCACAGTAGAGACTGCTAGGATACCTTCTCAAGTTTGCATCCAAAAGACTGTTCCTTATGAAAACTCAATCCAAGCTTCTTGCAATACATAGACACAAAATGGATTCCTGCTGCAGATCCCAGAGAGTTCAGATAGGAGCAATGTATTAAGCAGTGCAATGTTGGTAAAAGTTTTCCATTTCCCCAAGTGCTTTTTCAAAGCAAGAGCTGGATACGCAGTGACTTACAAGTGAAAACCAGCACAAGACACTTTTTCTCCCTGTCACTTCTTCTCACTGGTGTGTGCTGGATTTGTTTTATTTAAAAGGAAGCAGGATCAAACTTCAAAAATAAAGTTCCAGACCTCTTGTCTGTTTTCCCTCCTCTTGTCCACTTTTTATACTACTTTTAATATCAACCAAGAGATTCTCCTATGATTACTTCTTTAAGTGCTGAAGGGAAACCTAATGTAAAACCACATTTCAAACTTTATATGTGAAATTCTTCAACTACAGCTACATTCTTCTTTTTTTTTTTTTTCCCCTTAACTTTAATAAATCATTATAAATAGTTTTAAGGATGGTTACCACAATTGGAGTTATACACAATCACCTGACATAAAACACCAACCACAGGCACACCACCATAACTCTTTATGCCCTCTTGAACCTCAGTAACACCCTTTCAGCAAACCTATGGGATGGCATAACCTCAATCACTGCATAAAACTCCTCTTGTTGTCCTGACAGTTATGAGAAAGATATAAAGGGAGACTTGCAGCAACTCTTAGGGCTACAGATCAGAACAGATCCTTAGTGTTTACAGAACAGACAAACAATAGATTCTTGAAAAGTAAAACAAGCAAGTGAGCGGAACAGACAGTTACGTTCAATACACATCAGTCCCAGGAGAAACAAATGTTCGTACAAAGCTGCACAACCAGTGTGGTCACCTGGAGGTTTTTTCATCATGTGTTTCATATATTGACTAATTCCAAACATTTTTTACTTGGGTTCAATTCCAGGTGCAAGGACAAACATCTAGTTAGCTCAAAACAACTAAGGGCTCACTTAGGGATGGTTGAAAATGGTCACAATTAATAGCTTGTTCAAAGCTTGCAGAAGTAGTACTGTTGCCAGACTATTGGTGTAGTGCATTTGCCAACCCTTCCCTACTGCATTGCTGCATATCAAGTATTTATTATGATTTTAGAACATACTTTTTTTTTTTTTAATTCATCAATGATTGTGATGTTATTGTGGAGATCCGCTCTGGAAAGAAGCTCACAGTGATATTATTCTAACACACTATTTGTTTCAGGCCCAGGTTCCTGTTTCTACATAGTTGCTTTTACATCATCTACACTCACAAGTGGGTGTTGAAGGCCAAAAAAAGAGAGAAATTATAAAAGTTGCAGTTCCCTTCTTGGTTTGTGGTCCAAATTTAGGAAGTCATGTCTCAACTACCTCTAGCCAGTAAAGAATTTAAGACAGTATTTGACTCTAAACACTTGGTAATGTCCTGCTGAAATAAAAGTAAAATATATGCTTATGCACTGAAGTGGATTGTCTGTATGGCTACATTGGGATTTGGCCATTTAAAATATAATTGTCTAATTTTGATTAGAGATTCCCCCAACCATGAGGGGAGAGACATAAATCAGTCCCCTTGACCGCTCACCCGAGCTGTCTGAGAGCCTGCATCAGGCAGGAGGAGAGCTCCCTCCTGAACGTGTCCCTGGGGTGACAGAAGGACAAGCAAGCCGAGGCTCCCACCTCTCCCAGCTCTTGTCTCCAGTGCAGGGGTATTTCTGAGTGTTACTTGGGGCCTCCTCAAGAGACACAGGTGCTGCTGGGGGGCAATTGATCTGGTTTACTTGAGACTTCCTTTAGAAAGGACGGATCTTTTAAAGAACCCATCCTTTTAAATTATGGAAAAGGACTTCATGACATACAATCTAGTGCATTTATGGGTGCTATCCATTTTCTCTCAAGTAAAGTACAGCTTTGCAGAATCTGCTTGGCAGCAGAAAAGGGTCAGATGTCCCTTCATCCTAATACCATGTTCAGCCAGTGCCTTTCCTCAATATCTGCACAAAATCCTTTCTGCTTAGCATTACAGAATTCATGCAGTCTAAAGCTAGTGAGGCATCAAATTTAGTGTGGGTTCATAACAAGCAAGTGGAGCTGGATGATATGAAAGCTCCAGAACTATAATGGACATCTTTACCAAGTCCACCTAATCAATACGGCAGAAAGTCACTCACAGTTGGACATAGTGGCTGTACATAGTTATATTCTGCTCAAGACACTCTTTCTGTTAAAAAACAGAGGAGGCACATTCAAAAAATAACAGAATTAGCAGGCTGTTCATTGAAAATGTCAAAGGCATAGCTATGCTGAGTTGTGTCACTCTAACTATCCTCTGGTATTTGGTCATGGGGTCACTGCCACACAGGCAGGCTGCCCTCCACAGTCTCTTCCAGCTCTCCTTTATTAGCTTTTTATAGAATGGTACAAATCATGGCACTTACCAGTACTGAACAGAAAAAATGTAACAGGTCATTTTTTGGGGCCACGATTTTAATTAGTAATTTTCTTCCACAATTTTGTCTTCAAGTCCCACTGCTTTGACTAAGGTTCAGAAGCCTCCTAGAATAAATGTGTTATAATGAGAGATTTCCCTGGTCCATGCTGATGGATTCAGAAAGCTATTAGAAGAAGTGGAATCAATTGACATTTAGAGTAAGTTTGCGAGCACTTCTACCTATTTTATTACTCCTAGACACTTTCTGTCTGCTTTAAGATTCACTGTTGGTTATTTAGGTCAGGTTTATAAGCTAGTCTCAGTCCATGCTTCTCTCAAGCATCCTGTGAATCCTGTGCAGGATTCAATTTGCTGAAGATTTATGAGTCCTCCCCATTCCAAAGTCATATACATCATATGGAAACTATTGTGCAGTGAAGAGCTGTGAGATAGTTCCTCCCTGGCTGTCTCCAGAACAGCATTACAAACTAATAGCTTCTGAAAAGAACCACAATAACAGTACATATAGTCTTTTTGTTGGCTTTTTAAATTTAATTCAGGCCCATTTTGTCTTTGTGTCTGAATGTTTTCTATCCAAGTCCTTGAACATTACCAGGGAGGCAGGGAAGGGGGAAGAAGATAGAAACTGCTACTTGGTTTCAGCCACTGACTCCCAGTTAGTGCTAATGGGCTGAAATGTCCAAAAATTGAACCCTTGAGGTGCTATTCAGAATATTTGAATGTGTTTATTCTAGCCCACTGTCTCTTCAAATGAAGAGGCAGACTATTAACACTGCTTTTCAATTATCTTATGTCTTGTAACCAAGTTGCTACCTTGCCTGCAAAGAATATGCTACCTTGCCTGCAGAGAATACACAACCCAAATAGAGCAACAGACAAACTGCATTAGAATGAGGTTTGTCCAGAATAAAGATATAAATATGTATTGGGGAGAGACTCCCCTGTACTCAGACAACAGATTCACCTAGTGCAGCAGCCAGCAGTGACCAGAAGCAGAAAACACATTAGAAAATGGGACAAATATAAAAATGCCTGCTCTGCATTACAGCATCTAGCATTCAGAAGGGTGGAATCCAAACCATTATTTTTAGTAACTGAAGACTAGCATTTAGTAACAGTGTTTAATCCTTAAATTTGTCTTCTCCCATCTTTAGTTTTTATCTATGTCTGTCCAATAGAAATGCATGTTGCAAAGGAGCTCATAATTTGACCATGCCTTGGGTGAAAGTATACTCATCTTGGTGTTTGGTTTTAAGGCACAGATTGTTTTCTAGTTCTTGTCCCATAAGAAACAGCAAGCAGTGAAGCTTTTTCATTCACCTTCTTTACATTACCCAAATTGTAAAAATCTGTTATATTCCTCCCTTTCCCTTAGACATTTCTTCCAATCTGAATAGTAATAATCTATTTTTTTGGAATAGGAGGATGAGCCAACTCAAAGCTTGTGGGTCAGGATTAGAAGGCAGACCAATGTGGATGACGTTGTGGTGAGCATCTGCTACAGAACACTTGATCAGCAAGAAGGAGTAAATGAGGCCTTCTTCAGACAACTGGAAGAGGCCTTATATTGCAGGTCCTGGTCCTTATGGGGCACTTGAACCAACCCCATATCTACTGGAAGGGTAACACTGCAATTCAAAACAGAAGCAATCCAGATTTCCAACTAATAATAAGGAGAGACACTTCTTGGACCTGACAGATACAAACTAACTCCTAGCAGGGGACGTGAAGGTTGGGGGCCAGACTTGGCAGCAGTGACCATGCGATAGAGGGACATCAGGTTCTCAAGAAAAGGGAACAAGTGAAATACCAGCATCATGACCTGGACTTTGGGAGGGCAGACTTTGTCCTATTCAGAGAGCTGCTAGGAAGAACCCCAGGGATACAGTGAGGAGTAGAGGTGTTCAAGAGAGCTGGTTGATTTTCAGGCATCGCCTCCTCCAAACTCAAGATTGGTCCTTATGCATGTGCAGGAAGTCAAGCAGAGGGGGATAGGATGCCTGTATGGACAAACATGTAGCTCTGCATAACTCAGGAGTATTGAGACACTCTCTGAGTGGGCAGTGATGGAATTAGGAAAGCCAAAACCTGCCTGGATTTGAATCTGATGAGGGATATGAAAGGCAGCAAGACAGGTACATAGGTAGCAAAAGGAAGACTGTGGGAAAATGGACCCATTGCTAAATGGAGCAAGGGACCCAGTGACAAAAGCTATAGAAAAGGCTAAGGTACTCTATGCCTTTTTTGCCTCAATCTTCATTGGCCATCTCAGCCTTCAGGAATTGCAGGCCCCCGAGACCAGTGGGAAAGTTTGCAGCAAGGAAGACTTACGCTTGGTGGATAACACCAAGTTAAGGAATGTATAAAGATCTCCACTTTGGAGATATTCAAAACTCAATTGGACATGGTCATAAGCAACCTGTTCTGGTGGCTCCTGATTTGAGAAGAAGATTGGACTAGATGGACTAGATCTTCAGAGATGCCATCCAACCTTGAGAATTCTGTAACAGTTAATGTTTCTAATGACCATTGTCCACCTTTATGTCTTACTTTTCCAAACCAGATAGGATTTTTTTTCTTTTTTGAAAACAGTACCTCTTGCATGTACTGGTCAAAAAAATCACATACCCTGGAATTACATAGTGGCATAATGATATTAACCTCTTTTTTGGTCTCTGTTTCCTAGCTAATAATTTCTAAATTCAATTTACTTTTTTGATCATTGTTGAACTTCAGGCAACATTTTTGCATACCATGATTCCAAGACAATCAAGGCAGCGCTCATCACCATGCATTTTAGCTACAGTTGTTCCTTTTATTCCCAACTAAGAGTATGATTTTGTATTTACTGATATTAAATTTCATCTGCAATTTTACTGCCAAAACACTCTCTGTCATGAAATCAGAAGAATTTCATGTCTTTAAAGACTTTTTTGACTATCCTAAAGCATTTCCAACTTGCGTGGTGCAGTTGATATGTCTGAGGAACAGGATATCTTCCAGAGGGACCTTGAGATGTGGGCCCATGCAAACATCATGAGGTACAACAAGGCCAACTGCAAGGTTCTGCACCTGGATCAGGGCAAACACCAGTATCAGTACAGGCTGGTGGATAAAGGGATTGAGAGCAGCCCTACTTGAGAACGACTTAGGGGTACTGGTGGTTGAAAAGCTGGACATAAGTCCAGCTTTGTGTATTTGCAGCCAAGAAAGCCAACCATATCCCGGACTGCATCAAAAGAAGCATGACCAGCAGGTTAAAAGAGGTGATTCTGCCCCTTTACTGTGTTCTTGTGAGGCCCCACTTGGAGCCCTGTGTTCAGCTCTGGAGTCCTCAGCATAGGAAGGTCATGAACTTGTGGGAGTGGGTCCAGAGGAAGTCCACAAAACTGATCAGAGGGCTGGAGTACCTCTCCTACCTCATGGTTAGAAGAAGACAGTCAGACTGGGTAGAAGGAAGAAGTATTTTTATGATAAGAGTGGTGAAACACTGGAACGGGTTGCCCGAAGAGGTAGTAGATGTCCCATAACTGGAAACATTCAAGGTCAGGTTGGACATGTCTCTGAACAACTGGGTCTAATGAAATATGTCCCTGCTCTTTGCAGGGGGGTTGGACTATAGGACCTTAAAAGGTCCTTTCCAACCCAAACCATTGTGTGATTCTATGATTTCCTGTTTTCCTTAAGCTTTTCTGCACTGCACTTTCACTCCTCCTTTTACTGTGGGTCATGAAAGAGTTGTGAACGACAGCAGTCTCAGCACATTTCCCAGCAGGTGACCATTGGTAATCCTCCACATCGTAAATGTAATCAGTAATTCTCTCACTAAAATTCAGCCAGGTATTAAATCCATGAAAGGATGTTTCATCTTGCCCCAAGATGATTTATTTTCTCTAAGTCTTCAGTTAAAAACCTGGTAAAATCTTTTTGGAAAACGAGTTCATCAGTACCAATCTCATACGTGGCGAGTTCTGCAAAGAAACCCAGTAAATATATGAAATAAAATTTTCCCTTATCCAAGTTCAACTGTGCTCTTCCTCAGTTTATAACATTTATGTTTCGTGGAATCATGGAATTGTCAGAGTTGGAAGGGACCTCTAGAGATCAACTAGTCCAACTCCCCTGCTAAGGCAGTTATGCCTAGAGCACATCACTCAGGACTGCATCTAGGCAGGTTTGAAGATCTCCAGAGAAGGAGAGTCCACGACCTCCCTGGGCAGCCTGTTCCAGGGCTCTATCACCCTCGTGGTAAAGAAGTTTTTCCTCATATTTGAATGGAACTTCCTATGTTCCAGCTTGAGCCCATTTGCCTAGTAATTCTAGTCATTCATGTCATACCACTGCCAATTTATGAGTAGGGATCAGATTTAGTGCTCTGTAACCTCAGGACATTATGGTAGATCCTTTAAAAAAAAAAACAAACTGGCATCATCTTCATTCTTCTAGCATCTCAAAGGTCATTTCAAAACACCATAGAATTTACATACTATTCTATAGTAAGTTGTATTAAAAGGACTCTTAGAAACAGATCAGTGATTTGTAGTTGAATTGTTTTTACACAAGTGCTGAACTACTTTGTGGATTAAAGTACAGTTTTTAAACCAGGACTCTTGCAGGACTTTTTTGGAAACACAGCAATATCTTATTGCAATATTTTCTCAGGGTATTTCAAAACATTTTAAAAGCAGATAAACTTTGTGAATCACTACATCTTTGGGATATACATAAAATCGATTTTTATCATTGCCATCTCATTCACAGGCAAATCAATGACTCACCCGAGTGTAAGAGTCAGTACCAGAACCAGGAATAAATATAGACATTCTACCATTCAGCATCTTGCACTAGACATTAGGTTGCATTTTCTTATCCAATTTATTACATCGTGAGATTAAAGAAAACTGGACAACCTTTAAGCATATCCCAGCTTTACAAGACATTTTTCTATGAACCTTTCCTGATTTTCATTATGACTGCAGCTCATGATAACTGTGCAGGAAACAAAAAATAAATTACCTTAATTCCAAGTGAATAAGATAGTCTTAATGAAATAAACCCACATCTTGGAATCACTTTCTTTCCTAATACCTAACTGACATTTTAAAATCAGGCTGGCCAAAGTTTACAGTGATATTCTGGCCCATAGTTAATACTGCCAGCAAAGGTGTTTTCTGGCTGAGAGAGTATGAGCTGTTCTTTTCCCAGACAAAGCAAGGGTGGATAGGTACTTAACCTGTAAAGTCTGGGACAAAATTCAAGACTCCCTGTGAATTAATAAATGTGAATATGTATTCTGATATGTGAATATTTATTTCTGATAAATGTGAATATTAGGTCTGATTCTAATCTCAGTGCAAGAAGGGTTCTGATTAACCTGTCTTGTAACTTATTCAGAAATGTATTCCTGCATGTGTTTGATGTAAAAGGGTTATAACAAGAATTCTATATTTGCTGGACAAGAATATTTTGCATTCTCTTTGCACAATTTTAGTAATGATGCAGAGCATATGGAACAAGAAGTAGCTCAGACTGTGTATTTTCTATTGTGTTCTTTTCAATTTGACATCAATGAGCCATTTATAAAATCTTCTTTGGCTTTCTTCATATGTAATTTACTTTGGAATTTTCAGATTCCCCTTCTTTTGTGACAGAAAGCTCCAGGTGATCTGCCAAGTACTCCGTTCTTTTAATTAACCAGTGGGTATTTACAACAAAGTCAAAATGGATGTATCATGGTAAATTATACCAGCATTTCCAATTTAACATACTGGCCTTTTTCCAAATGGTACAACAGAACAAGTAAATTTCATATCAGATTTCCATTTTCCCCACTGTTTACATTATTAACTGTAGAAATATTTTTGCCAGGAATAACTGACTAGAAGTAGCACTTGTGCAAGGTTTCACATGCAATAACTTGATCCACATAGTGCTCTAGATGGTTTTGAATATTTGTTGCCATTCAGAGCACCAGAGGAGCTGTTGCTTTTCTCATTGTTACTACTGAAAGCCCTGCTCACCAAGAGAACTGAGGAAAAGGTGGACACCAGCACAAAAAAGGAAATTACTATTAAAATAGCACTGCATGTGTACATGTTGTATCCTACGCAGGTTGCCTGCTCCTAGAAGCTTACATTTGAAGGTCAAGAGCTGCTACGTCAAAATGTTTGGCTTTTTCAATACTAGCAAACACTGCTCTGGTATCCCTATAATATATACAAGCAAAGGCTGCCAACATTTGCAGCGCCTGAAAGCCTCACTGGTAGAACAGAGATCTTCCCCAAAGGTTCAGCGTTCATTTCTAAGATGTTAAGTTTCCATCCCCCATGGCTAGAGCAAAAAGTTTTAAAAGGAAAAGCATGTGCCACTAAAGGACAGGGACAGGTTGTCAGTAAAGCAGAATTCAGAATATCTCTCCTGAATTTGCATAAGGATTTTGGTTCACAGCTGACATGCCGTTCTCGAACTACGTCTTATTTACTGCATGTTGGCTCAGTTCACAGAGTAGTTCTGGTGCATGTGAACAAGACTTCTTCCAGGAGAAATTGTACCACGGTCTCACCAGAGCACTACAGCTCACTGTGGAGGTGGGAGATATGATCAGCTCTGGAGACAACATCAAAGCTTAGTCTCAAGCAAAAGTCCTTAACCAGACAAAGTGCAGATGGAAACCTGCAGCACCTAGAGATTTATCTCCTCTCCTTCTGCTCCGAATTAGTCTCCATCACTAAGAATTACTGAAAGTTGTCTCTCTCCATTTAACTAAAAGAAGGCAAAGAAGGTAACTAATAAACCCCCAAAACATGCCAATGCCAACCAAGCTTGTTCCCTTGCCCACCTTCTCCACCCCTGGGGTCAGCAGCCTGGTTGGAGATGCACTGGGGGCACTTCCCTGGAGATTATGAAAGTCATCACTCATCTTGGGCATCTCCAGACTTTAGACATCTCTCTTTAGATAGCTGCATCCATCCCTGCCTGACTACTGTGACAACATTGCAGCCATCTGGAAAGAAATACAAAAAAGTTCTTCCTTCCTCACTTGGGACTATTAACGGAGAATGGTTAATATTTTGCTACAAAGCTCTTGGAGCATGAGTAGTCATCTGTCCTTCTGCACTGTATGTCCCTGACAGTCCCCTTCTGCCCTCCTGCTGCTTTATCCCCGCTCTGTGCAGATGCACCAGGTGCAAGTTGGGGGATATTAGGGAACCAGGCAGGAGAGCATCTGAGCCATTAACTCAGATTTTCTCTTCTAACGTCAGAAGATTCAGCCAAATAATTACAGCACACAGCTGGTGCCTGCTAATACACTTTAAATTTGATAATCTGTCCAGAAGTGAAGAGCATTTTTATTCAGTGCAGGTTGAAAAGACAAGGCAAGAGAATTGAATGAGACAAGGTATTTTCAACATGATCTTTTTCATTACTGTGCTTCAGCTCTATTGACTCGAAGAGCAGAGCAACAACTAGGCAAACAAAAGACTTCTTTTTCATCCTCTGAAGTTACATAATTTAACAATACCATCTCTCTTTTCCTCCAGACTTGCAGAGTCTTAGCAACACTTCTCTGTCAAAACAATGTCTGCTCTCTCAACACCACATTTTCTTAATTGTTCCACCTGAAGCAGAAATGTGCCAATTATATTCTTGTCCTGTTTAGCAGACAGCTCACTGGAATAAAACATTCTGAGAGAAATTAAATCCTGAAGACAAGCCTGTGAAATGACCATTTTAAAACTAAATATATATCTATAGTGTGTGTGTGTGTGTGAAATCAACAGTCTTAATAGCAGCTGGGAAAAGAAGACAAAGCAGCTCCATTCTGACATGGAGGTTGGTGCTCAGGGAGGTCCTGACACGGGCAGAAAGTGCCTCTGTGTCCTCCTGAGGCCTCACCTGATCCTCTGCCCTCACAGAGCCATTGAAGGCTTCAGCCCACAGAGAGGACACTTAAACCACAGATCCCAAAAGCACTTGTGTAAATATTTATCTGGTCTTCTGTCATGGCTGAGAAATACAAGCAAGTGTCACATTGTTCTCTTCACTGATGGGTAAAAAGCAATCAGAGAAACAAAAGTGAGAAAGAGAAAATGCAGCATTTTCTCTGCTGCATTTCCAGGGAAAACAGACTCATGCCTGCATGGCCTGTGCCTCTTTCTGTGTGATGTACCCAGGGATAGAGGTGCCAGTGCTGAGAACCACTGGTGGGGCTGAGTGGAGTGTCCTCATTCCAAGGGTTCACACTGTTTACATGGATGCATGTAAGAACATCTTTCTACAAAGAAAATTCTGACATCAACTGGCAAGCTTTAAAATTTTGTAGTAAACTGTGTGTATATGTCTTCTGGAACCATCTTCCCAATAAAATGAACTGGCATGTAGCTGCAGTTGCATACACAGAAAATTAACTATTTGTATAGAGTACAAAATTTGCTATCCCATTATTAAGGCAACGGTGTTAAATAGCATAATCATTTATGAGGACACAGGTCTTAAACTACGGAGAAGAACTAATCTGTATTTGGATACCTAGATGCAAGTTGTATGTATTATTATCTCCAATTTATATGAAGCATCACAGGGTCATGCTGACAAACCAGCATGTGGGGGACAGCCCAGTGCCGAAGTCACTCTCACAGGAGGAACATTAAATGACAACAGACCAATACTTCATCACCTGTCCTAATGCGCATCCTCCCCATTTGATCTGCCATGTCTTCAGCTGTTCCTGCTCAAAATGCTGCAGGATGAGAAGGTGACACACACAGGTTACAGGCAGCCTCTGCCAGGCTTCACTGACAATCTGGTGACGCTGAGTCTGTGAAGCCTGTGAAGCCGTTGCTTGCTTGGCAAGGTGTTCGTTCCCTGGGAAGGGCAAGGAGCATAGTAAAGCATTAGCCTTTGTGTTCAGGCTTAGGAAATGTTTTAAAATAGATCAGTAGGATATTAAATGAAATTAAAAAGCAAACTACACACTAAAATATGTGTAATAAAATTGTATCTTTGCATGAGAAAAAGATTTGCAAAGTTGCAACTATTTCAAAATAGGCAATTTTATAGCTGCATGAAAATGTTTAAAGTTACTAAGGAAAAATAAATTTTTACTTCGTTATATGATATATTTAAAGGTTATTTATTAAATAGTCTATATTGTTACTTTAAGTAGCTAAGTAAAAACACATAAAGTCATATGTAACTGGGCACATACAATCTGTAGAGAGGTTAAATGACATCTCAAAGCTGACCAGTTTCTGCCATAATAGTTCAAGCCCCAGAACTACTCCCCGTTTGAGAGAGCTGCTAGCCCAGCGTTCTCCACTTGGAGGGTAGGTCTCTCCTGAGTCAAAACTTTATTTTTTTTCCAAACAATTTTTATAATTCTTCTTTGCATCACTTTTAGATTAACCCATCATTTGTCAGACACAGCCCACATAAGGGGACAGTTTGTGGCACGGACCAGCGGAGAAGTGAAGCAGTTTGAGCTCCTATTGCTCTGATCAGGGACATGAAGTTCAGTGTAAGAGAAACCCTCCCTGCCCTTCCAAGGAACCCGGCTTTGTGCCCTGCCATATATTCCACTCTTCCATACACCTCACACACACATACACACAGTCCTTATTCCTCTTGCATTACAGAACTTCCATTAATACCTACAGAAAACCTACGGAGTTTATGGTCAGAAAGAAAGGGAAAACTTAGAACAGCAAACACATGTACACACAAAATATAAAAAAATGTCAGGTAGATGACTGCAAGGAAAAGTATTTTCCACAAAGGAGTGGTGGGTCCTTTTGTAACCTGGGGTAATGAAATTAAAGTAGTCAAAATATGTGAAGCAAAATTGAGGAAGTCATCTTCACAAGCAAGGAGAAATCAGGCTAACTTCTCTGATCCTACACAACGTGCAGAGACTAGCAAACCCCAGCAGGAATAAATATATTTTAAAATGAACTTATTTCAAATCACTTTTTCTTTTGCTTATCTGTCATGATCAGAGATCAGACCTAAGGCTATCTATCACAGCAGATGATATCTTCGTTAGAGTAGCTGAGGTTGCTATGCAGGCTCTGGAAGAGAGCTCTGCACTGCTTAGGTGTTAGTGACACGGAGCGTGGCAAGTAATGAAAATTTTAGTGTGTTTTCAAAACACTCTTAGAAGTGCAGTCAAATGCCATTTATCCAGCTAAACAAGCTTCAGCTCTTGATAGTTTCTCTGCTCCTACTTTCATTATTTATTAGTATATATTACTGGGGTTATAGGAATGCTTAACAGCTTGAACAAAGAAGGAGTTCTCATTATCACAAGTGTTGTACGAGCACGCAGCAACAGACAGCTCCTGCCCAGAGAGCTCCTGATCTGAGCAGGAAAAACAGGCACATACTGGGAAAGGCAAATTGACACAGGGAGGGAAAAAAGTTTGTTCTGCAGCAGTCAGGACTCGTGATCAAACACCAACCACCATTTTTACACTTAGGCCCAGGGTTTGTGAGTCTTCTCTGCCTTGTTGGGGCAATTTGCATGTAAAAGATTCCACCTGTGTTTTCCCACCTGGGACCAACTGCTATCATGAACAACATTAGTGAGTTGGCTAAATTCTTCATTATTCCTCACTGTTTTTTTGGACCAATTTTCAGCTGAATTATGTCATTCGTTTGTGTTTGTTGAACAAGTCAGCTCCTCCCAAATAATTTTTGGATCATTTGGCTCACAGAAGCCAAGTTTAATAGAGGGGTAATGGTCTCAAAATCATTAAGCTTCTGGCAAGTTTTCCAGATATACTGAGTAGTCAGAGAGAGGGGAGAGACCATGTTAATACCCCCACCCAGAAAACTGCACTGTGACTTCAGATCCTTTCAGAATCTGGGTAATTTTTGCAGAAGTTCAGCCTCAAAAACACAAACCCTTAGAAAATGATTTGGCATTAGTTCTGCTGCTGTTGGGGTAATCTGGCTGTGCAAATGCTGATACTTGGATGATTTGGCTCACAAAAGCAAAAGAACAGAAAAGCCATGTCTTGTTTATTGAAAAGATATGTTATTTTACATTGTCTCCTAGGGGTCCCACCCTTTCTCAAAGAAGATACCATGATAAATCATATTCCTGGCTGTCCTGGGACAATCAAAGCTGTCTCAAGGCTTTCCAGCCATGGAGTAGTACTTGATTTTTCTCAGCCACTCCTTATCCTCCAGAGAGCCTCCAAATTTATTTTATTAGTGACAGCAGAGCTGATTCCCAGACTGTGAAGGGAAAGGGAGGCTGTGGAGAAGGTAGCTCTGATGGGTAGTGAGGAGCTGGGGATGTTTCTGATGCCTGCTGGGATAAGTCCATCCTTCCCTGCTCCCCAGTCAGCTCTTCCTGAATCCAGCCCCTCCATCAGGGGCTGCCTCCCAGAAAATCTGGTGTCCTCTGCTTGCTGCATAGAAGCAACAGTGCCATGGCTGCTCCTTCCTAAATTCATTGTGTTGTGCCTGATGCTGTCCCTCTCGGCAGGGCTTTCTTTGCCAAAGACTGAACTGGTCCTGGGTGCCATCCCACTAAAATTTAGCCTGATGTGGGAATACCTGCTGACACGAAGGTATGGCCTGTATTTTGGGTACACAGTGCCTTGGTGAGCTCATTGCCATGCCTTGCTTCCTTACAGAGCATCCCAAAACACATCCTCTGCAGTGTGCCGTGGATGCACCCCTGAAAGAATGCTATAAACACCACATGCAAACCATCTGCCGCCTCCTCCACAGCCAGAAGTGCTGGATACTGGTATGGAGGCTGCTGAGCAACTCTCCAGTGCTCCCACTATTTTCTCAGATGCTTTGTGTGCAATGGTGAGGCAGAAAGGGAGCAGCTTAAAGACAGAGCCATCTACAAATGGAAACTCCTGAAGGTCACACAGTTTTCAACATTTCTTTTTGCAGATGACTGTGCAGAGCATTTGTAGAAGGAAAGCAATGGCTAATCTTAGCCAAAAAAATGTTATGTCTTGTGGGTGAGGCAAGAAGGCTTTTATGTATGGGAGCCTTTGGGAAGGAAACTGAAGGGCTGGTGTGACTCAGCAGAGCAACAGAGACAAAAAACGTGACCAAAATATGCTGATTTGTTCAAAGCTGCAGCCTTAATGACAGAAAAAAACATCAGAATAGAGGCACCTTCTTATTGTTTAGCTGTCCTGCAATGCTCATTATTTTCCTATCTGTGCAACTGGGAACCTGAAGACTCTGTGGAACCAGGAAAATTTTCTGCCTGTGTTTCAGGACAGTGGGATGTGTTCTGCACAGTTCTCAGTGCAAAATTCAGTATGTGACACCACCTTCCCAGCTCAGATCACTTCCTTGGCAAAGCACTGTCCTCAGCAAGCAACCAACTAGTTTCACTTCTGAAAAATAATGGATAACAGGTAGGGAAAGGACTATGAAAAGGCAAGGTAGATGGATTTAGTTGTGCAAAACCTGCTTAGCTCAGTATTATTTTTGCTCCTTTTTGTACTAGAATTTAGTTTGGCTCCAGCATTTGGGCCAATCAGATGGGCAGTCCAGTAGCACCGAGGGATTTAGAGTGAGCAATTCCAGCACTGAGCTGTCTCCCAAAGGCAGCCACCAGAAAGTGAATCAGCTGCTATACTAACAAAAACAAGCAAGAAAAGAAAGTAGATTTCCAGTCATTCTGCTTTGCAGAAGTTTTGTTTTTCCTTGCAATGGCAGCGGTGATTACCTTATCTGTGCACACCAGCCAATCATACAATCCAGGAAAAAACACCATCCAAGAAATACCCATTTAATAAGTCTTGGCATTCTGAATGCAGACCCAGGAAGGCAGGATGCCACTCAAGAATATCTTCCTTCACACAGGCTCCACAGTGACGAATACAAACCTACAAGTATGAGGTAAAAAAATTTTCCAGAAAAGGAACATGTAGTAGGAAATCGAAACTCTCTGGGAGACTTTTGCAAACGTTCCTGCTCCTCCAGTAGGTGGAAGTTTCTTCCCAGTCACTGGCATCAGATAAACATAGATTTTGGTCTCCAAACTCCAAACTGAGTTTGGGGCACATGGAGTACCCGTGGAGGCTCAGTAGATGGATACCTGAACTGTATCCTCCTTCCCACGTCCCAGCTCATCAAGTATCTCCATGGTATTGCTCTTAGAGACCGAACAATGTCTTTCCCCATAGGATCATCAACTATTTCACATATTTAGTAACTGAAAGTTAACAGTACCAGGGAACCTAGGAAAGCTTGGTCAAATAGAGACAGAGATTATATGATTGCTCTGTATAAATACATCAGGAGGTTAATCACCAGGGAGGGAAAGCGCTATTTAATGAAGAGAATATGTTGGCAGAAGAGCAAATGGCTATGAACTATCTGTCCATGAGTAAATTTGGACTGGGAATTAGATGAAAGATTCTACTCATTAAGGAAGCAGGGATCCAAAACAGTCCCAAAAAAGGGATGACAGAGATAAAAGTCCCAAGACAGGACTTGATCCATTTTGGAGGGGATTACCTAAGACAGTAGTCTACAGCTGGAGTGGACCCAGAAGCACACAAGGTCCCTAGGTCCCTCCCCATCTTATGTTCCTATGCTCTTGATGCCAGTTTGAAGGGCAAACTACACACATATGTTCCTAACTTCTTTCTTAATTCAATCCTAAACCATTAGCCCTAAAACACACAAAGAGGAACTTGAATCTTAACAGGGAAAGGGGAGAAACAGAGAAGCACTATCTCAGTCTTAAGATGTACTGAACCTCTTTGTCCAGCTGGCTGCAGCACAGTGAACATCATAGTAATCAGAGACCACTATAAAATCATCCTAGAAAGAGCACTTTGATTCCTGATGACTCAGTTTTACAACCTGTTGTTGTTGTACCTATTTGTTTAACTGTAGTGCTTGTATGTCATTAAATGCTATTATCGTATCTTTGAAATAGTAATTTTCCTTCTACCTCATTACTATTAATCGTAGTAGGACATTGCATTTCTATTACTTATAATTTATATTGCAGTAATATCTAGATGTCCCCATTATGTCAGGACTCCATGTGCTAAGCTCTGCACAAATGCATGAATGACAATTCTTTCTCTTTCCACCCCCAAAAAGACTAAAGCCTATAGGATTTTCCATCCATAGCATTGTACCACTTAAAGCCATGCAAACAGCTCTGCCGTTTTAACAATAGAAATATATTTCTACTTCATTATGTTATGGCCAAGCAGTCACTTGTGGTCCTACAGGAAAGTGCTGAACACCTCATGTTTCCCACCCTTGAAGCTGGCGGTTTCCAGCAAAGCCTTCAGGAGAGGTGAAGCAAAGATACTTAGCCACTGCAGTGGCTTAGCGATGTCACATTGTCACTCAACACAGCACAGCTTGGAGGCCAGGATCACCATGTGTCCAAACTGTTCATCTGACCTCACCATTTGAGTGATGTGGGAAGAGGCTTCATCCTTCCTGAGCTAAGGCACCGTGCACCCAAGAGCTCAGTGCATGCACAGGGCTCCCACCACTGCAATTACTTATGTTTGCACTGATTTGAGTTGAATTGAGCCAGAGTTGAATGGGCCAACTTCTGGCTAGATCAAAAAAGACAAAATCATCAACAAATAAATGCTGAGAGAACAGGGTAAATGTACAAGCCAAGTTATCAGGGCCAGCCAGCATGGGTTTATGAAAGGGAGGTCCTGCCTNNNNTTCTATGACCATGTGACCCGCTTTCTCGATGAGGGGAAGACTGGATGTTGTCTAGCTGGACTTTGATAAGGCCTTTGACACCATCCCCCACGGCATTCTCCTGGAGAAACTGGAGAATCATGGTATAGACAAGTGTACCCTCTGCTGGATAAAAAACTGGCTGGATGGCCGTGGCCAGCAAGTTGTGATTAATGGAGTAAAATCTGGTTGGCGGCCGGTCACCAGTGGTGTCCCTCAGGGCTCAGTTTTGGGGCCAGTCTTATTC
>BJBW01009602.1:0-29242 GCA_004320125.1 Scolopax mira | reverse complement strand
CACCTCACTGTCCCCTCATCCAGTCCATACCTCCTTAGTTTCTCAATGAGGATGTTATGGAAGACAGTGTTAAAAGCCTTGCTGAAGTCAAGGTAAATGACATCTGCTGCCCTCCCTTCATCCAACCAACCAGTTATAATATCATAGAAAGCTATCAGATTGGTCAAACATGATTTACGCTTGGTAAACCCATGTTGCCTACTTCCAATAACTCCCCACTCTTCAACTTGTTTGGAGATGACATCTAGAATCAGTCTCTCCATTACCTTTCCAGGGATGGAGGTGAGACTAACTGGTCTGTAGTTCCCAGGGTCCTCCTTCTTGCCCTTTTTGAAGACTGGAGTGATGTTGGCCTTTCTCCAGTCTCCATGACCTTTCAAAGATGATAGAGAGTGGCCCAGGGACAACATCTGCTCTAGAAGAACTTGCGTCTTCTAGATCCTAGACAATTTTGGTATCTGTCACATGACAGGAAAAGAGGAAAAGATATGCCACATCAGTCAAATAGTTCAAATACTGTGACTTTTCAGAGAAAGGTGCAAAAACTTTGTCATATTGATCCTAAAGTTTTATTCTGACTAGACTGATGTTATATCATCTCACACTATATCTCATCACTGTTGAGTCTTTTACTACTCATAAGGTTCTGGCCTCAGTGGTATCCTGTCACAGCCCATTCCCCAGATTGGTCCTCCACTCTGTAAAAGAGTTTTTAAAGCTTGCCACTTTCTAAATATATTGAAGTTTCCTCTTTTTTTTTTGTGGGATGAGAAGTGGTGGCTAGAAACGTCCATCTGACCTTCTCTTTTGCCTCTCTCACTTCCCCTCTAATTCATTTTCCACGTTGGTCTGACAGAGCCTGAGATGGTTGCACTTCAGGCCACATTGTGAGACCCGTCTATTATTCTGTCTTTTGCCAAAGAGGCTGATTTGAAGGGGTGTGAATTTTTGTGAGACTTTGGAAGTGTTGAATTGACTTTTCTGTCACTTTCACTATATTTTACTTCCTGTGAGTTACAGCACTGATGGAAATATCCTTATAGTCTATGATGGGCACATTCTATAAATAGCACGTAAAGAAATTGAAATGTTTTTAAAAATTAAGAATCATCAAAAAATTAAAAATAGAGATGCTGTATGTAATCAACCAAAAATAACCACTGCGTTTTTATTTTTTACAAAAGATTATGTAGTAAGAAGGAAAAACTATGCAGTTTAATTTGCTCCTTGGTATTAGTTCTCATAGTATTTGCCAGTAATGGCAACATTATAATTTGTAGAATTAATTAATGATCTGGCATCTGATTTTGATTCATTAATGCTTAAGCCAGCTAAGTCTCAATTATCCTCTGGACTATTTATTCCTTAACAAGCTTTTAGCTAATGTGATTTTAAAAATATGAAAATAGGTCTTAACTTGCCTTTAAGAAGTAGCAATATTTTAACACTCCTCTACAAAATAAAGGAACCTTCATATTTTTTTGTTTTATTATAGTTAGATTCAAAATTAGACTTGGGGATTTGCAATGTATTCACTAAATATATATTATATTTATATGTACCTGGAACCCGACTTCAATTTAGTCTTGATTAAAAAATGTACTGAATTGGAAACTGTGTAATAAAGGATGCCTAAATCATACTGACCCAGAATAGCTCACTCAGTCAGACAGTTAGCAAATAAGTGCACAAGCAAGCAGATGATACGAGAATTCAAAATTAATTCTATTCTCAGAGGATGCATAGAGTAGGAGATAGCATCTGATTCTATCTGCAGAGGTGTAAATCCAGAGTAACACCTTGGCTAAAGCCTCGTTACCCTGAATTTGATTGCTTATCCTGCAAATGATCAGAATTGGTCTCTTCTGTGCCCAAGGCTAGGTTAAAGTAGCTGAAATATCCAGTATCACTTCATGACATTTTTGTGATGCAACTGAAAGCCTCTACCGATTTCCCTGTATTTATTATTTATAACTAATCCATTTACCAAAGTAATTTAAAGAGTCCTGAAATTTTCTCCAAATGACTGGTATTTTTAAGAGTTCAATCACCACATCCTTTAGGAAAATCTGCCCGATGGAGTTATCTCTTGTGCTACAATTGTGTTATGATAGGGGGCATTCAGCAACTGCAGACCTTTGATTTGGGATTGTCAGGCACTAGTTTCAGAGCTGATCTGAACTGATCTTGGGAAGAGGCTTCTGTTGCTGGGATCTGATGTGGTGTTCCTGCCTGCCATCATTGTACTTTGTCCCCACTCACATCAAAACTGAAATGCATAATTACAAAGACAGTGGGGTAAAGAAATGAATCATGGATGTTTTAACCAAATAATCTTACTTAATCACTTTAGTTACCGAGATTTGTTGTGAAAGTACGTTCTGAAAGCTTTCAGGCATTATACAAATGGTAGAAAATACAAAACTAAGCCGTCAGTGTTGCCACACATGAAATAATTCATCTTCTCCTAAAATCATGCATCCTAGTGCTAAGAAGTCATTCAGTGGCCACACAACACCTCCATTTCAGTGTGATACCTGGCATCGATGTAGTTATTCTTAGTTCATACTGCTGCAACATCAGCTAGAGCTTTCCCTACCCTTCTCATCGAGAAAGCCCTGAGATGAACATCTGAGATTATCTTCCCATTTAAGATCAGTAATTCTAGCTCTTTTTCAATTCAAGCCAGGAAGTCAGTCCACAACAGAGGGACAGTCAATGGAATGAGCTGTAGTGCCAGCTTCTTTTGGAGCCCAAGGAGCTGTTAGCTCAGCCATCTCCCAAAACTACTGGGTGGGGGAGTGCCAACATCCCAAGCTGTCTGTGGTTTTAAAAATCAAAACCCATTCACTGAGTCAGATCCTCCACCCCACTGTATCCACTCTGCAATGCTCAGGGGACACAAGGCAGCTGTAAATCCAACTTCTGTGGACAGTGCAGAATTCCTGGGTGGTCACAAAGCCAGCCACTGGAGACATACAAGATGCAACAAAGAAATCAATCTCCAGTTATTGAAGCAGAAGGAAAAATCCAAGCTACTTCTGTTGTTATGGCAGGAGTTCATTTGGACCAAAAGTTCATTTAACAGAGACGGTCAAGCTGTCTCTAAAGCTAAGGCTGTACCACTGGAAGCACAAGCTTTCTCAGTTACTTAGAGAGGAGGATTGAATTGAGAAATCAGAGCAGCCCTGATCGCTTTTAATCAGCTGAATGAGGAGGAAAGAAGGGAGGTGGAGGCTTGGGAAGAAAAATATGTAAAGCTTAAAAAGTTCCAGCTGCTGCTCTCTAATGGAGTCTTGGTTCCTCAAGATCGGTGGAATAGTTAGGCCACCTGGTGGTAAAGAGCAAACCTTTGCAATTTCCAAGCCACAATAAATATCCTGAGGAGCAGGAGAGCTCCGTGAATTGTCATAGGCTGGGGAGCCTTTCATTCCCAGGTAGCTGGTGTGCAGCCACCGCTGGGAGATAGCAGCCAGCAATGGCTTCCATCAGTCAGTGTTCAGGTGCAATGCAGAATAGAGGAGTTGATCTGGTGCCTGGCCAGTTTCTGCCAGACAGCTGTCTCCACCGCAGAATCTTCAACCACAGCCAGCCTCTCCTTTGCCTCAGTGGGGAGGCAAAGGAGAAAGCAGTTCAGGGACAGCTGAATTTAAGTAAGCTTGTGATGTAGGAGCTTGAAATGATGTTTGTTAAGTGGCTGAATGAAGACCTCTATCCCTAAAAGCAGCAGCAGGTGTCTGCAGGTAAATCAAGTGAGGCTCATGTGAACATGTGCGATTCCACAGTTAGGATTCATATTTCAATAAATATTCTACAATATAGTTTTCATTTCTGTGCCTGCCAGTTGTTTCTTCCAGCAAAGTATTTTCCAGTACTCACTAGCAGTATTGCAAAGTATCAAACATAAAGGGAGAATGCATGGAAGATGCCAAACCTGTTGGTGAAGTCCTTCCGAAGCACTTTCAAGTACTCACCCTTAATATCTAAGCATTTATCTGAGCTGTATGGTGGCATATTGCCAGAGAGTGTCCACAGATGAATTAATATAAACAGGAACTTGTTTGAAAATGTGATCCTTCTTAGAGAACCATCAGTTGTTTTGCCCAGTTCTGTCCACTGGAGTTTTAGTCTGATCCTGGTGAGATCAAGTAACCACATCCACCCGTGTCTGTTCTGCTGAGCACTGCTTCTAGCTGCTCTCTCCTCTTGCCCGATTCTCTCACCGCATTCCCCAACACTTGAAAACTCACCAGACTTGTGACTCACATTTTAATCTTATCCAAGTCACAATGTTTATTTCACAGGATGCCCAATTAAACGGTAATTCAATCTGCTCTAGAGTTGTTTCCTTCCCCTCTGGTGATTAGTATAACCTGAATAATGTAGGAAGCACGGGAAAAAAAAGGCAGTAAACAACATCAGTGACATCGAGAGACCAAGCTGCAACTTCTCCCACTGAAGAAGAGGGAAAAAGGGCGTGCACAAAAATGTTAACATGGGTCATAATTTCTAATGTTCTCTGGCTGCAGAATGGAAGGGAAAATTATGCTACCTTAGGATGTCTTATGGACTCCCTTTAAGCCTGGGGAAACATGAGTAGGTGTGGGGCTGTGCAAGCCACACAAACTGAAAGAAATTCTCTGGCCCCGCTTTCAAGTACCCACTGTTGCCCTTCACTGAAGCTAGTAAGAGTATGCCAGTTCCTTGCATCCTTTCTGCAGTGCAAGTGCTAGAGCTCTGTGGTCTCAAAACAAAGGATCAGGCTCTTACCTATCACTTGCTGAATGCTAGTGTCCAGAAGCCCTAAAAACCTACTGGCTATCGGCTCGCTGATTGACTGAAGGGGATTTTTATCATGGCACAGACGTGCATACCTTCTCGAGGCTTTCTTTTCATCTTCACATAGGCATGTCAAGTGCCACGTGATGCACAAAGATGTAACTCTACTTGTTATCTGCTCCATGAGTACTCCACAAGTAGCTTTCTGCAGCACCCTAGGCTTACACTGGAGGCACAGGAATAGAGGTAAAACTCTGCATAAAAAGAAGGGTCTGTTTTTCAAAATAAGCAAGAAAATTCAACTATGCCATTAAATCACAGAATCATGGAATTGTCAGAGTTGGAAGGGACCTCTAGAGATCATCTAGTCCAACTCCCCTGCCAAAGCAGGGTTGCCCAAAGCACATCACTCAGGACAGCATCAAGGTGGGGCTTGAAGATCTCCAGAGAAGGGGACTTCCCACCCTCCCTGGGCAGCCTCTTCCAGGGCTGTGGCACCCTCACTGTGAAGCAGTTTTTTCTCATATTTGAATGGAACTTCCCATGTTACAGCTTGAACCTGTTGCCCCTTGTCCTATTGCTGGAAACCACTGAAAAGAGTCTGCCTCCATCATCCTTCAACCCACCATTCAGATACCTATAAACATAGATAAGGTCTCTCCTCAGCCTTCTCTTCTCCAGGCTAAAGAGCCCCAAATGCTACCTTGTCTTTAAAAAGCAAGCAAAGGAAAACCTCTTGGGGGAAGCCAAATGTGAGAAGCTGTGTAGGAGCACAGCTCGGACCTATCTTCCTCCCCAACTCCAAGGCAAAACCAGCACAGAGTTGACTATCTCCAGTTACTCAAGGGAAATACCCTGGGTTCAGAATGGCCCTTTGCTCACTGGAGCAAACTCAACGTTGATGCAAGCACAAGAAGCTCTACCAAAAACATTTCCTCTTGACGTAAGTGCTTAAAGCAAAACGTGCCAGTGGTTCCTTTCTTTACCAAAGCATCTCATGCTGGTTACTGAATAGAGGCCAGATTGTGCCTCTGGGCTTTTCTGTGTGTGCACTGATACAAACTGCAAGTAGGGGCACTGAAGGCATGTGGTAGGACACCTCTTTCAAAAAGCCAGGTTGTTCTCTCCATCTTGGAAAGGGAACAATTTTGTGACTTTGGAAGAAATATTTTCACCTGGCAGAAAAAATATTTTTGCCTGCAGAAAAGGACCTGGGGGCATTGATCAACTGTTGGCTCAATATGAGCCAGCAATGTGCCCAGGCGGCCAAGAAGGCCAACAGCATCCTGGCCTGGATCAGGAACAGTGTGATAAGTAGGACCCGAGAGGTGATCATCCCCCTGTACTGGGCACTAGTGAGACCCCACCTTGAGTACCGTGTCCAGTTTTGGGCCCCCTATCACAAGAAAGACATTGAGGTGCTAGAGCAGATCCAGAGAAGGGCAACGAAGCTGGTGAGGGGTCTGGAGCACAAGACTTATGAGGAAAGGCTGAGAGAGCCGGGGTTGTTTAGTCTGAGGAAGAGGAGGCTGAGGGGAGACCTTATCATGCTTTATAACTACCTGAAGGGGGGGTGTAGAGAGGCAGGGGTCGGTCTCATCTCCCAAGTCACAGGAGATAGGACAAGAGTCAATGGCCTCAAGTTGCACCAGGGGAGGTTTAGATTGGCTATTAGGAAACATTTCCTCACGGAGAGGGTTATCGGGCATTGGAATGGGCTGCCCAGGGAAGTGGTTGAGGCACCATCCCTGGAGGTGTTCAAAAGACAGGTTGACATAGTCCTTAGGAATATGGTTTAGTGATTTTGTCAGGGTTAGGTTGATGGTTGGATTAGATGATCTTTAAGGTCCCTTCCAACCTAGACAATTCTATGATTCTAAGATTTCCATTTGAGCTCCTGCTGTGACAGTGCTCGTTACCCTCATCTGTGTCTAAGTGGCCTTATGAGGAGCTCCTTGCGCAACGTGCCCTGCGCCTGTCTGCCTCTTTTATTCCTCTGAGGAGGGAGAAGTTTGGGGCTTGACTTTTTTGGTGAGCACATCATGAAATTCTTCCCAAAGAAATTTTCAGTGTGCTCTGCTGAGACTTTCTAAAAAAATATAGATTAATTGTGATAATTAAATTTCCCTCTGAGTGATTGCTTTGATAAATGGGTCTAGTTAGGACTTTCAATTAAGCACCAGGCCCTGCTGTGAAGTCAGACTGAGCTTCATGTTGCAGGCATTTATTGCCTCATTTACACAGAGACAATCCGAATTGTTTTACATTACACTGTTTTCTCTATCTGTCTTTTTTTTTTTTACACAGGTATTAGAACTCCTATTAACCCTTCTATCAGGGAGCCAATTAAAAAGGTATGGTCAAGCAATTTTTAATTATTTTGTTGTGGTTTAAACAAGCCTCCTGGAAGCACCGTACTCAGAATCTTTCTCTTGGCTATACTGCAGTCCTTTGCTGCATAAATTCACTGGTTTGTTATTGTGCAGATTCTTGCAGACTCCAAGTTGGTGATAAAAGAATATGAAAATAATATAAAGTGGGGAAGAAAAGACACTGACCACAAGGACAAAGTTTTGATGAATGGTGGTAATATGCAACAATTCTGGGAGCAGAAGCTTTGATGTTTTTGCAGTGTCCGAAATTGCAAGGAAATGGCAATGACTGCTTGGAGAATTTCGGTTATCAGGGGTGCACTTCACCTTTAAGGTTGCTATGTTTTAAAGTTATATCCATGCACTCAAGCATGGTTGCATGGTCATTTTGAGTGTGGATTGAAGTATTTAAGTTTTCTACCTTTTATTGCAAAATTGGGACTATTTGCTTGTTTTTCTAGTTACTGGTATCGATGGTTAGAGAAAAATATCCATGTGACTGTCAATCACTGCTGTTAACCATGAAGAATGAGGGGGCTGCTAATTTAATAAAAAAAGAAAAACTCATTCAAGAGAGGAACTTTTTTAACATACAAAATCTGCATCTAGGCATCAGAATTCACTGCCATTGATAACAGAGAAGAAAAAGTCTACTAGACTTAGAAAATAGTTTTAAATTTTTCTGAGTTTTCTGTAAAGCCATCCACAACTATGCTAGCTAAGATGAAATTGTAAGGTTTACCAACTGATGTGCTTTGAGATATAAATCAGAAACTAATTGTCTGACATAAGGGAAAAACATGTTTTTCTATCCTCCCACACTATCCAACAAAAAATATTTCTTTTATACTATGTAGTATGTTTGAATGTATGTGAAAAGAGTATATAAATTTCTGATTATACTTTTGAGCTTGATTTTGATGCAAACAATGAAATTGATATGATTCCCAAATGAGAGTTAGAGGCATACTTTAATTCATATTAAACTGAACCTTTTTGGGGGAGGAGGGGGTATTTCGAGGGAATCTCTGACATGTAAAGAAATCATGCTGTCTGTCCAGATATAAATCTAAGCACAATCAGACCTGAAATTGTCTGCACAGAGCAAGAGATATTAAATGAGTTGTGACTACAGAGACTTAGAATAATTCACGGAAATTTCAATGCAATTAATGTAAAGCAAAGGACACAAACTCATAGCTGAGAAATTAGGGTTTGTGGATTATTGAGGTACGACTGTAAATCCAAATGTCATCCCTCCCATTTTTCTCCAACTTAAAACGTCAAACCCCATGCTTCTAATGCAGATTTGTTATGGTCTGGCATATCTAATTTCTTAAACTGGTAAGACAAAGACAAAGACTGATACCACATAACGTAAGTGTACATTTTAAAAATCCAAATGCTATTTTAAACATAAGTTAAAATGAGAACACCGTGTGGTTAATATTTATCTAGCATCCTCTCTCTTTGAGGCACATCTTGTCATACAGGGCTGTGCTGTTAAAGTGGTTCATGGGAAGGATGTGCATGACTCCTTCTTTTGCTAATGGGAGCTGTGTGCATAGAACAATTTAGCTGTTAGTGCTTTGAGGAGAAGAGAAAACTTGAATAGCAGGGGCTTGGAGAGCAAAATAAAAAGAAAGCTGCTAAGGGCATTTGAAAATACACTTGCTATTCTTTTTCTTCCTAAGCATTGCTGCAGTAAACAACTGCTTCAAAATTTCTCTTTAAACAAGTGACATGAAAAGGAAAAGAGCATGACTTTGTATCACCAGCCATTCAAAATGTACCCAGGGTCCCAAACTAACCTTGGGGGTAGGAAAGGCTTGCAGGGAGGAGGGTGCTGCCGGGGTGGTTGGTTGGGTTGGTTTCTTTATTTGCTGGCCAGTGGTTTAGAGAAATTATCCCCAGTGGGAGCATTCTGACCCAGATATCAGGGACATTGCATTTCCCATGGGGAGTGTATTTAGGCCTGCGTTTTAAAAATACAACTGCCTAAAATTAGACTCCCAAATCCATGTAAAGCACTAAAGAAATGGCCTGGTTTTCAAAAGAATCAAAAATCCACAGACTGCGGGTCAGGGTCCTGACCCAGCAAAGCACATGAATGTTCTCCCCAACCCCCCACCCCGAGGCAACGAGATTGCTCATGCATTTATAGCTAAAGTGCTTAAGTGCTCCCTTAGGTAGGGGTTAGAGAACTTAAACATGGGTGTAGAATTGACTGAGCACCGTCCACTCTTTTTTTAGACTGTGGCCGGAGGGAAGTTTTTTCATTTGATTGTTTTTTTATCGCTCTTCCTGTGTAGAATTTTCCAACCAGGCCATGTGCAGCAAAGTGCTTTTCAACACATTGCAAACTCTGGTCCCAAACCCTGAGAGGACAAGTTCCTTCTGGGGGTGGGCTGCAAATATACAAATTGTGGTAGGGCTGTGTACAACTCATAAGGTCAGGGCAAACAGATACCACGCAGGAGAGCAGCTTTTTTTAAAGGCTAAGCTATTAGCAACCTCTTCCTGATAATCAGTTGGGACTAGAAGAACCTGGGATATTAAAAAAGGTCAAAGAGCATTATGCATCACACCACCCTTTGCTGAATGTTATGATGTAGATCTGTTAATGGGCACAAACATGGCTTAAAGTACTGGACCGGGATATGGAAACCCTAACTCCAAGTCCCACTTCCATCAAGGGATTTACATATGACTCAGGGCAAGACACTAACTATTCACTTTGAAATCTGTAAAGGGCAGTGTATTTCTCTGCCTTTGGGGTGAAGGGAGACTAAAATCCATTAGTGATTGTGAGGTGCTTAGATATTAAAGTCTTAAGTGCTTAGATACATCAGTAGAGGAATTTTCCAAAGGGACATTATTGAACAGATCTGTGCAAGCTTTTTGGTAATATTTGTCATAATGTGCTGTTGTATATCTTTATTCATGATGTTTTATTTATTACTAAGTATTAAAGGTTGTGTTTCCTTATGGGGGTGGATTGACTTGGAGGAGTTCCATAGGGAAAGAAAATGTTTTCCATGTTATAAGACTAATAACATAATGGGAAAAAGAAAAAGCTTATGTTGCCATTTGATTGAGACAATAAATAAATGCTTTCACTTTGGCCCATAGTGTGCCATCTAACTACAATGTTCTTATGCCTGTTTGGTCTTTTAAACTGCCTTGCTTTTCACCTGTTATGTTTTCTTCTACTTCTAGGACTGAGGTACTAAATATTGAAAAAAAAAAAAAAACAAACCCAAATTAAAAAACCCCAAACAAATCCTCCAGAAAAACATTCAGACCATAAAAAATACCATTCCAAATGTCCTGAATTGAATGTCATTGCAGGATGGTCCTCTTGACACCAACAAAAATGGCACATTACCATTTAATTGTCAAGTCCTGCCTAAGTCTGCCCATTAGTGACAGTACTCAGGACAGAAAAAGATCCAAGCTACAGATACCAGGGTCAGTTTAAAGCTAAGGGACGATGGGCATATGCCAGGAAAAAGAATTTTAAGAGTGACTTTAGAGAAGCTGTTTCTCATATTAAAAGCAAAGCTATATCTAAATCTTATGCTTAAATTCTCACAGAATATTTTTTTGCTGTATTTTATGTTTTCTCAAGTGTTTGTGCTCTTTCAGGCATGCAACTTGTGGTAATATTTTGGCAATCAGCATAAACCTGATGATCCTCCTAAGCCTTAGTTCAGGGTAGTTGACAGAGGCTGCATTGCTTTAAGGTCTTTAGTAATTTGGGTTCTCTTTCTCAGGATGAAATCTTCTTTGGACTGCTGGCTCTGCAGAGGTTCAGGACCAATGAACAAAGCATTCTCACTGAGAATGAGCCTGACTTTACAATCCAGTATCTTGTGCTACAGCTGTCTAACACACCACACTATCTGTCCCATTACTGATCCTGGCTTCCCTGCTCACTAATGGTTGTTTCCTGTGCTTCTTTTTGGGATCCTCTTTGTCTTTTATTGAGAATCCCTATGGGAAACTAAATTCAACAAGTGGTACTATATCTAACTTTTACAGACAGGATAATAATATGTTTATATTTTAATATTATCAGTGACTATGTTCTGTAATACAATAGTACATATTGTATTACAGTTCTTCATTTTCTGTACCACTTCATTTTCTTAATCACTCTTCTGGAAGTGTTTTGTGAGCTTTCAAATTAAAAGACACTAAATAAAATGCAGTGCTCTACTATTACCCTAAGTATGGCTCGGACTAAAACTTCAACTTTCTGTGGTTTTTCATTCAGTTGCTTTATATCCTATTTGATACTTGTCCTATTTATCCAATACTTTGATACAGAATTTGTAAAGCTGCACTCTGCTTTATTACTCTCAGTAATTCCCTTCTGCCTGCTCTTGGCTGGTACTGTAAACCACACAGACTGAGCTTCTGAGTTGTATTGGTATTGCTAAGGTACTTTAACTCACTTTTGCGTAATTCGAATTCTCATCTGATCCCAAAGATTGCTCACTTTATGAGTTCTACCAGCCCAAAGAGAGCTCTTTATGGATAGCTCTGCAATTTAGAGCCACTGAGAATCCTTTTTGAGTGTTTTGTGATACAGCCATATCCCCTTTTCTCTCTAGCAAGCACCAGGCATTGCTGGAGGTTCGGCAGAGCAGGCAGTAGAATCAAATAAGCTTTAAACCTATTTTAATAATAATAAATAATAATAAAACTGAACTCAGCTTATCACAGAATAATAATAATTCATGACATCCTGGTTAGTCTTCAAAGGACTTAGAAAAAAAGGGTTACAGCCCCTGTGTTAGTTAAAGCAAGAGATGCTCAATTTACAGATTAGAAAACTAAGGCAAAGACTCAGTTTACTACTGGCTACGAAGATAGCAGAGGATTAGGTTTTTAAAGTAGTTTTCTACCATGTACAAAGGGCAAGAGGTGAGGTCTAAGGATCTTCAAATGTCTGGGGCTTTTTTTCTTCCTTCTGCTGTTTATAGCCCTTCTGTTGTATTTTTCAGAGAGAAACAAAAACCCATAAACTTTTGCCTTCTTCCCCCCCCCCCCCCGCCCTTTTCTGGAAGAAAATGACATGAAGCTAAAAGGTTGCCCTTGGATTTCCTCTACATTGCTTCACCCGAAAAAAAAAAAAAAAAAAGAAAAAAGGAGGGAAAAAAAGGACGGGGGGAGGGATGGATTTTAATTAAAGGCATTTTGACCAGCATTTAGAATGGAACACACAGCACTGCTCTTCCATGTCTGCCCTTTGCTCAGTTACCCACAAGACCCAAGCCACTTTCATGCAATTTGCTCAGCCCACAGCCTGAAATCAATGAGGTCTATGCAAGAAGAGAGCACCTGCCGCAGGCTGTTACTGTTTTTATTTATTATTTGTATTATTAGACCACGCAGAAACCCTAACAACAAATATTGTCTGAAGCACTGTGTAAACATCAAGCGAAATGATGGCCCTGTCCCTAAGTGATTACAAACTACATAAAGGACAAGAGACCACAGACAGATTCAAACAGACTCAGGGAGAGCAAAGGAAATGAGAACGCTCAGTGTGGCTGACAGCAGTATTACCTGCAGTATACCAGCAGTATTACAGCAGTCTAAGGGTTGCCAAAGGTTTTGTAGATGTCATGGCAAAGGAGAGCTTTAAGGAGATTCTAGAGAGCTACTAATGTAAATCTGAGGGCGTTTATGCAGGGTACCTCCAAGTATGACAGAGACCACAGAGAAGAAAACAAGAAAGGGCTTGTTTTGAGATGAACACAAGAGGATCGTAGCTCTGAACAAAAGGAAATGGTGCATTTTAAGGTTTTAGCAGCATTTAAATGTCACATCTGCCCGCATTCCTGCCTTTAACCGTGACCTCTTTTTTTAGCTCCTGACCAATCCTCTTCACCCATATTCTGCTCTAAAAAGGCATATAAGGACCAAGCACAGCAGAGCTGGAAGTCTGCTCAGGCAGGGCAGTTACTGGAGCTGTTCTGTTCCCACTTCCTGCCTCCTGACAACGAGAGATGATAGGTAGGGTCCTAGGGGACTTTGAAAATTAAGATAGGCAGCTTATGTTGATGTGAGATAGGGGAGGGGAGAGGTAGCGCAGGGATGCCAAGAGAGGAGTGACATGTTCAAAGAGACAAGCTAGGAAAATGATTTTTGAAGCAACAGCAGCAGCCTGCAGTATGATTAGGGCAAAGGCAAGCATGCATGTGTCAAGGCCAGAGGAAAGGGTGTTGCAGCCACTGAGCTGTTAAATAATGAGAACTTAGGCAAAAATTTTAGCTGCATGGAAGAGTGGGAAAAGATGTATCTTAAAACGTGGAAGATTTAAGAATTTGAGGTGGAGTGGTATAAGCAGCTGAAAGATTCAGGCTTTGCCTGTATGCAGCAGAGGTTCAGAGCTGATGCTCCAATACAGTCATGAGTAACAGATTGCATGGTAGGTTGTCCACAAGGAAAACAAGGTGGTAGAGGACTTGGAAGCACAGAGAATAGTAGCAAGCAAGAAGATGAGGCATTTTCTTCATCTCCTGTTCCACTCTTCTCTCTGCAGCTATTAAATACAGGAAACTATAGAGTAGCTGCCTAGGATAACAATTCAGCAAAGACTTCAACTGCAGTCTCATTAATAATTGTTTTCTCATGTGGTCTAGATCCTGTTCAATATACCAATGAGGTTTTGTCTCTCACCTAACTTGGAAAATACGAATCCTTTTCTCCATGTTCAGTAATAAATGGCAAAGACTTTGTGCAGTTTCTGCCATATTCCTGGAATAAGATTACCAGCAAGATTAAGGCCTCTGGTTGTGAGAAGGGAGATTTCACAGGATTAAATATTATCCAGTCTACTTCTGAAACAGGATAAAATAAGAGAAAGGACAATAAATTATATTACTGAAAATATCACCACCAGGGTGATGTTAAAAGCGATAATAAAAGAAAAAAATTTAAGCTATATACAGAAATAAAAATCAACAGGAAAAAGTACGGCAGGGCCTACAGTTATCATTTGTTGCCAGAAGAGGGCACTCGTGGCTTTTTTTTTTTATGACTTGAGAGATTTAAATCGAGATTTCCCCTGGTAGCATTTCCCAGGCATAAATCAAGCACAAATGAATAACCTTTGATTTATCATTCCTAATGGAGATGTACATCATATTGGCGTGTCATCACATTTCAACATTGGCCATTATGATGCCAATCATATACTAATTTTCTTCCGTGTCATAATCAGCGATGAAGATGTACATTTCCATTCAGTACAATTAGATTTTCATGTTTCTTAATGGCAGCTGAGGGCATTAGGCAGAATACCTGCTTTTTCTAGCTCAAACTCTTTTGTGCTCATATTTTTCTGTAATTGTATCCAAACCATTACCCAATCGTCACTTTCCTGTAGTTAAACGCCACCTCTGCTCACATGGGAGAAGGTGAGAAAGATTTAAACTATTATTCCAAGCTGCAGAGAAACAGGCATCAAAATCCTAGTCAAATACACGCTGTTGGAAAATACCTGACCTTAACTATTTGAGAGTGTTTTTATATGCTTCACAAAATCAGTTTGGGCTTGTCACTCATGACCTAACCCACAGCACAAACCAAAATTCTGGTGGTCCACCTGGATAAGCTCCGTTTCTGGTGTCCACCTGGATAAGCTCAGGGAGATTGTTAGGAATAAGCACCCAAGGAAAACCTACGCTACTGCTGGTAGTAATGAAACTCAGAAGAGTTTCATGAGTAGAGGCCGCCTACTAGATGGACAGATTAGTGAGATGTGTTACAGTTTCTGGCCCTTCTACGAAACTGTTCAGGGCCAGTGCATCATGGGTTCGTACAACCTAAACAAGTAAAACACAAGTAGTTTGATAAGAAGTTTGAGAAGTTCAACATGAGCTGTCAGTGTGCACTGGCAACCTAGAAAGCCAACCCCATCCCGGCCTGCATCAAAAGAAGCATGGCCAGCAGGTCATGGGAGGTGATTCTGCCCCTCTGCACTCGTGGGACCCCACCTGGAGTACTGCATCTAGCTCTGGAGTCCTCAACATAGAAAGGACAGGGACCTGTTGGAAGGGGTCCACAAAGATGATCAGAGGGATGGAGCACTTCTCCTATGGGGACAGGCTGAGACAGCAGGGGTTGTTCAGCCTGGAGAAGAGAAGGCTCTGGGGAGACCTTATAGCAGCCTTCCAGTATCTGAAGGGAGCTACAGGAGAGATGGGGAGGGGCTCTTTGTCAGGAAGTGTAGTGACGGACAAGGGGCAACGGTTTTAAATTGGAAAAGGGGAGATTTAGATTAGATACCAGAAATTCTTTCCTGTGCGGGTGGTGAAGCACTGGAACAGGTTGCCCAGGGAAGCTGTGAATGCCCCATCCCTGGAGGTGTTGAGGTGTTAGAACTTGATGACCTTTAAGATCTCTTCCAACTCTAACCATTCTATCATTCTAAGTAGCAGCGTTTTCAAAAGTACCTGAGCCTGTCTAAAAAATCCCATCATGCATGTACAGAGGATGTTTTGGCGGTCAAACACGCCCTGTCCTAAAAGAAAGCCTTAGTTTTTTGAAGCCTTCATTCCCTGCCCAAGTGGTGGTTGCTGGCAGGGATGCCGGCAAGGCAAGCGGATACATGGAGGACGGGGAAATGGAGCAACCAGGGCCTCGTCACCAAACCCCGGCGCTCACAAGGTTACAAAACGAGCAAACAAAGCACGACCCGACTATCGTGCCTTGAGTGCCCACCGACCCCCGGGGAGCCCCAGCGGCAGCACCTCAGCCGCTGCCCGGCCAAGGGTGACAGCGGGGCCGGCCACCGCCGTGCGCTGGGCTCAGGGGGCGCCCCCGGGTGACCACCCACGACAGGCGGCTCCAACGCCACTTTGCCGCCTCCTCCCGTTTCAGGATGCCGGGGAACGGGGGCCACCGGCGGCAGGGGAAAACACCGCAAGCCCCCGGGCGCTGCCGGCGACCGCCGCGCCTGGGCGGGCGGAGAAAATGGTTTCCGCCGGAGGCGGGGAGGAGGCGGGAGGGGCGAGCCCGCCGGCTGCAAGGGCACTGCGGCAGGCGGGCGGGCGAGAGCTGCTGGTGGCGCAGCCGGTAGGGACGGGGGTGAGCGAGCGAGCGGTCCCTGGGAGACGCCCGCCCCCGGGTCCCCCGCGCCTCCTTCCCGCTCCCAGGGAAAGCTGCCCCGCTCACACACCTGTCCCTCTCCCCCCTCCCGGCCCTGCACCGCGGGAGAAGGGGGTCCCCGCGGCGGCGCTCCAGCCCCACGGCTGGGCCGCCGCAGCCGTTGGTAACGGCAGAAAGGCTGCATGGGGGCCGGTGGTGACGGCACGGGCGGCACGCCCCCTAGCGGTCGTTTGTGTTGACGCGCCGTGAGAGCCTCCCCCCCGCCTCCACCGCCTCAGGCGGTACCCGGGCTCCTCTCCTCGGACAGGGCCCGGCGGCAGCGGGAGCGGGAGCGGGGCCGGGCCTCGCCGACGGCAGTAGGGCCTGTTCCCCGAGAACTAAGCTGGCCGGTGAAACGAGCACATCCGCAAGCGGCGAGTTTTGTGCTTTTTTTTGTTCCATTTCTCCCTCAAAATGAAAGCCCGACCACCCAGGCCCCATCTCGGGCCCTGAGCTCTGGCCACACCAACAGGCCTACTCAAAGGAGGGGTCACACCGTGACAGACTTAACCGTTGCACCCCGAATGGGTTGTCTCCTCCCTCCCGCACATAAGACATGGACTTTTTCCTGAAATTTAAGGGCAAATCATTTTCTGTGATCAGCCTCAGCCAACAACGAGTCTTGCCCCTCAACATGGGCCTGCAGAAGGACCAAGTAGCCCCTCGCAGCGCTCACCGAAGCCAGCCCATGCCCTCCTGAGGGTAACCCAGCCTTGCCCGGGGCCACCTGGAGCGTGCCACTCCGCAAGTGGTGAGGAGGGCACGGGCAGCGTGCTGTGCGGGGATAATAGCGGTACCACCGTCCAGCAGGTGACAATAGTGTTCTTCTGAACATCCAAGGCCTGAATTCCCATCAAGGAACCCAGGGCACCTTCACAAGAGAAAACGTGGGTTTTCTGATTGATCTGGGGAAAACTTCCTAATTACATGGTTGTCAAACAAGGTTGTATCTATGTATAAAGTCAGTGAACTGCTTTCTTCCCACGTGCAGTGGAACTAAGCTGTAAAGTTAGGTTGAACTGTAAAGTTAATGGAATCAGAGAATAGTTTAAGTTGGAAGTGCCCTTAAAGATCACCTAGTTCCAACCTTCCTGCCATGGCCAGGGACACCTCTCCACCAGACCAGGTTGCTCAAAGCCCCATCCAACTTGGCCCTGAACACCTTCAGGAATGGAGCATCCACAATTTCTCTGGGCAGCCTCTTTCAGTGTCTCACCACCCTTGCAGTGGAAAATTTCTTCCTGTTCTTTAATCTAAATCTACCCTCTTCCAGGTTGAAGCCCTTGCTCCTCTCCTATCACTACACTCCCTCATAAAGAGTCCCTCCCCATCTTTCCTATAGGCCCCCTTTAGGTTCTAGAAGGCTGCTATGAGGTCTCCCCGGAGCCTTCTCTTCTCCAGGCTGAACAACCCCAACTCTTTCAGCCTGTCCTCATAGCAGAGGTGTGCCAGCCCTCTCTATTATTTTTGTGGCCCTCCTCTGGACCCACTCCAGCAGGTCCAAATCCTTGTGCCGAGAATTCTAAAGGTGGATGCAGTACTCCAGGTGTGGGTCTCACCAGAACGGAGTAGAGGGGTATAATCACCTCCCTCGACCTGAAGAAGTTACTGTTTTTTTAAATGTGTCTGTTGATGTTGATATGGCAAACAGCTGGACCCTTTTCTGCCTCTCTGTCCATAAGGTGTGAAGGTATGTAGTCCACTCTCTCGCAGTGGGCAGACCGCAGCATTCCAGCTGTTAATCCACTTACGCGGGTCAGATGGCCTCAAGAACTGTTGTGGTGGCCCTTTTAACTACCCACATACCATAACTGACTGCAGAGTCACATTTGACCTGTTTGCTGATGAAAGGAGCTTTATTTACCAAACTTGAAAACGTGCTCAGGTTCAAACTGAATCAAGGCAATGTCCAAAATGTCCAATGGCAATCCCAGTTCTTTTCCTGCAAAAAATGTGTTCTACAAAACCAGGGCGCCTCATGACAGTAACTATAAACCAGAAAATGTACTCGGTAACCAAAACCCCACTCCTCATTGGGGATGACTTAGGGAATCAATTACTTAAAAATAAAACTTGGGAAGAAATCAAACCTACCTTTTTGTCAAAGAATAGAGAGCAAATGCAAATTAACGCTGCCTACATAGGTTGGTTCCTGTTTTGAAGATGGAATCTTGTTCCACTCACTAGGGTGAGTTAGGGATAACTCCACTGAAATTAGTAGTCACACCAGCACAGAAGCAGACTGAGAGAAAAATGAGGTTCTTTCAATGCCTACTTGATACAAAATGTGTTACTAATGAATGGCAGTAGCTGCAAATGTCACTCTCAGCTTCCTATTTTCACTTTCAAATTTGTCAATCAGCGTCCTGATTAAAATTGTACAGTTCTGTAGCTGAGGCTTGGTTTAAGTTAAAATTATTAGGATTAGAAATGGTTGAAAGCCAGAACCTCAGATCTGATCCTCTTTGAATTTCTATGGGAAGGAGTTTGTATTCAAATCCCCAGATGTGAACCTGCTTGCATGCTTTAATTCTGGGTCAGTAGGAGCCTAAATTCCTGGTCTGGTTTTATGTGGGTGTAATCCTGCAAGAGCATTTGATTGTGGGATTTTCGGGGTTTTATGAATGATTGAAAGTGAGAGAAAGGAGGCATTTCATGGCTGTTGATGAGACTAGCTTCCTATTCACAGAGTATGACAGAACAAAAGGCAGTTATTACACTAGTTTTTACAAATCACTGAGAACACAAGATGTGGGAGGAAAAGAGCTGAAGATCATTCAGATGACTAAAGGTTCAGAACAAAGACCATTTCTATACAGTATTGGCACAATGGAACTTCATTTTTTGTTAGATTTTAGGCGTTATTATAACAAACATGATTAATATTAAAAAAGGAAGTCAGAGTTTTGCAGGTTGAGTTGTCACCATTTGAATGTAAATAAAAACGTCAACCTAAATTTATTTACACTCTGTTACTTTACCTAAGACCATGATTCAGGCTACTGCAGAAGCTGGATTGAATTCAGGTGGAGAAAATAAAGAGTGCAGAGACACAGCTGGTGTGTTTGGGACTGTGAGCAAGTAGAAGAATTAAAATGTGTTAAGAGGCTGAAGATAAAAATCACACCAGGTGGAAGAGTCTCAGACAAGGAGATAGAAGATAGAGAAGTCAGAAAGAATGAAAAGGAGTTCCTGAGGTTTAAACCACAACTAACTGGTGCTAATAGATCTATACCTGTTTTAGTTTGCTATAGTTCAGTGAAAGTCCAGGCTGTTTCATCTGTTTACACTAGAAACCCATCTGCCATTACTAACCTTGGAGTAGTATCATGGGTGAAAAAGCATACCGTGTGGAAGCTACAGTTACTGTCCTCAGCATGTCAGCTCATCCTAAATTACTAAATCCTTATTCACCTTTGTCTTTGTGCATGTAGAAATGCTTTTTCAGGAAATGAAGTTGGAGATTGCTTATTTGAAGCTGCAGTTAATTCCCGTGTTCTGCAAGAACATCTCTGTCTTGTGGTTAGTAAAATTACTGTACATTTTCATTTTATTTTTTACCATTTTAGAAAAGTGTGTTTTATTCTTGTCAGGCTAAAGCACATCTATAAGCTTTCCCTTTCCCTCACTACATCTCACGTCCCTGGAACAGGAGGACTCTTGGATTGGATCAGCCATTTCAGTGCCTGTGTGTGTATGTGAGATAAGGACACAGTATTCAGTCTTTGAAAATATGTTCTTCTGAATAGCTTCTCTATGTTTCTCTGTGCCTTTCATTTATTAATTTTTGCATGTAGCATGTATGTCTGAAAGACAGTATGCTGTATTAGGGCTCAGTCCCGCACTACTGACGTCAGTGAGAGTTTTATCAATTACTTTAATGAGCATAGGATTAGACCTTTGTGATTACAGGAAGAACCAATTATTGGATTTTTCTATGAACTTACATTAAAACCTCCTTACAAATGTAACTTACAGAGTGTGAATCAAAGAAAACATTACTTTTCTGTTTCAGTTAAATTTTACTTCGGAACTAGTCAAACTTAATCTACTTAGATTTTGAAATGCAGTGCATTGGCAGAAACAGACAAATTTTGCCCTCTACTCCAGCTCCCAGTAATAAGGCATTGTGTGGTTTAATCTTTTCCTAGGCATTTCTTGCTTATGGACCCAGTACTTTCACAGTCTTTTTATTAAAAAAGACTTCTAGCATCTTGCAGGATGAGATCCCCCCAATATATTCTGTTTGACAGATGTTCTTTATATAATCCTGTCATCAAACAAGCAAAGAAACAAAGAAACTAAACTAAACTAAAATAAAATTAACAAACCTAAGCTAGAAAGAAGCCTGAGCTTGTGATTTACTATGATTTCTTGGTTTTGTTCACAATCTTGCAAATATGACAGCTGTGAGGTAATGACCTGGCCTACATATTGCACAGCACAGTGCTGCAGATTTTTATTTTCCTGTTGTTCCTAATTCCTAATAATTATTTATTTTCTGAGATGACTATCAATAATTTCTTGTACAACTCCAAAGAGAGCAAGCACATCCTTCAAGCCATGCATTTTTTATATTTGAAGCTCAAAGAGTATCTGACTTCTAATGGAAAATCATTAGTCCACAGTGCAGGTGAATGTAATTTCCATGTAAATATAGTCTTTGCATCAGTTATTTATGCTTAAAATCAGAAAAACAAAAAGTGAAGTGCTGCCTTTCAGGCATAACCTGCGATGGGTTTGGTGCAGAGCTAATGTTTTATACTTTACTCCACCACAAATTCACCCTGTATTTCACTATGTTTCTGCACATCCGAAAAAAAAAAAAAAAAAAAGATGGGGTTTATTATCCTTACTCTTCTCTTGTCTTTGGAAACAAGCTGCATCATATTTTTCGAAGATAGAATATATCGGAATAAAAGTTTATAGTGTTACTATGGTGAGGTGAATGGAGCTGAACCTTAGTAGGGGAGGTTATTTTTTGTTATTGGCATGATAGAAAAATATTATATACAAGTTATAAAGATCACTAAAAGATACAGTAACAGAATCTCACTGTGTGGTACATCTGAATTAGAAACAGTGTTGTGTTCACCCTGGCTAAAACATTATTTCCTAGAACAGATATTTTTGAGCTTGTGCAGGACCATCTAAATCTTATTTTAAGCTGAGGAAACATTAAATAAGAAGGGCTTTATATTTTGGGTCATTAGGATTCAGTATAAAGCTCCAAAGTAATCTCATTAAGTAGTGGTATGATCTAGGGGAGAGACAAGAGTTTAGGAATCAGGGAGCTTGTGTTTCATTTCTAGCTATCAGTGCCTCTTGATAGTTGTGGCCTCTTCACCTCAGGACTTAGTGATGCCATTTTTCACTGGCTCTATGTCTTCACTGTTTAAACTGTAAAATTGTTGTGACTAGCAGTATTCTTTGCTATTCGTTTTTACTGCACTTACCACAGTGGAGCTCTGTGGATGAGGTCAGGCATTTTGGGATCTGTTCAAGCACAAAAATAAAAGTCTTCCCTTTAAGTGGACAAAAGGAACAACATGATAATGTCAGAAAAATAAAGGAAGGAAACTTATATCTGAATTTCTGATAAAAATCTTAAATAGAGTAAATTTTTCTTTATTATGCTACATGGCTCAAATGGATCAATTAACCAGAAATTATTCATGAAATAAACTAAGCCAATTTATCATCTCTTAGAATATCCATATTTGTGCTTTTCTCTAGCTGCTGAAGTATGCTGCTCAGATTTACATCAGGCATATTCACCTATGGATTGATGACAAATAAGGTCAAATTGACTAAGGTGGTTTAGCCGCAAGAGGTCAGAGAGGTTTCCTAATATCACCTCAGTTCTTTTCTCCAGCAAGCACACTAACATCTGTGGTGTCAGTATGTTGACCTTCACATACAGAATCTAGTGCCTTGAAATAATTCAAGTTGCAATTGAAGAATTGCTTATATATTTCTTTTCCAGAAGTAGTTTCATGAAGCAAATAGTTTTGATAACGTACATAATTGAGGCAGAAATGTAGCTGAGGTGATTAATTTGAGACTGTAGCTATTTAAATGAAAGCCTTCATCATTATTTTGCTACCTGTATATTCAAGTTGGCAATTGCAAAAAATGCCAGCTGAAGAACTTGTGCTATTGACAGACAGGTATAGTTATTGGGTAGTACTCTGCACCAGCCTTAATGATTTCTTCTTCCTTCTCTTTAAATTTCAGCTTTTTTTTTTTTAAATTTTACTTTTCTTTGATTATCTCAGATTATTTCTATGTTGGTTTCCAAAAAGAGGACTAGATCTACCTGTGCTTCTAGATACTTTGTGCTATTCAGATGATGCAAAGCGTCTATAAAGCCACCTTAATCAGTTAAGCCTGATTTATGGCTGCTTTACTTTGTCAGAGCAATACTAAGAAACCAGGACGAGAACTTGGCCTCTATGCTTCTTCTCTTGTTTCCCTTCTTTTTTAAAATTCTTTTATCTGTTATTCTTGAGCACATTCCCTTTCTATAAAATATAGCCAAATGATTAAAGAGTATTCAGGAGTTGGGAATAATTTCTACAGTAATCTGTTCAATTAATAATTCTCTTAATTATTCAGAGTCTAGTTACAACCGTATTATCTTCTCTACGGTTCTCTTGTCCTATTTCACAAGTGATTTTCTTACTTTCTTTCACAACAATTGTCTTACTCTATCTCTGTGTAACCGTTAACGTAAAAGTAAAATCTATGACAATAATCATAATCAGACTAAGGCAATATAAATACTGTACTTGCCAAATTAACAACTAATGTCTTAACAGTATAAAAATACTTATGCCAGAAATCTTTGTTTACAATGTGAAAGTCAGTGCTAGCTAAATCCAGATCTTCAGAGCCCCCAGAGCTCATGCATAATCTGGGAAGTGCCTGAATCTGGTCTCAGATTGCTGTCAGTAAGATCCTTCTGGGGTGAGCATGTAGTCATCTGTGCACATTTTGTGGGGACCCAAGCTAGCAGACATTCTCAAAGACCCGCTGGATGCCATACAGCACACATCTAGTGGTGATGCTATCACCACCAGTTGATGGCATCTCAGTGATGTCTTCATTCCCAGTTTCCTATCCCACAGAGCATTTAACCAACATTTGGGAGACATGAATGCAGTGCTCTTGAGGGGATCTCAATCATTACAAGGACTATGCAACAACGCTAATGTGCAAAATGTGTTGGAATGAAAGAAGACAAGAGCTGCTCTTCTTCAAAAGGCAGTCAGGCTTCAGAATAATTATATGGAGTCATTGATACCAGGAAAAGCCTAATGGATTGAATATTTAGCTGAGAGAAGGAAACATGGGGTTCTGGCTTTGCTCTACTATTTTTCTATTAGATGTTCAGCAGTGCAAGGACTAGAAACCAAGCCTTTCCTCTTCAGCAAAGCACCCCAGCCTTTCCTTGTAACATTGCTCTTGCTCTGCATTTATACACAACCCATGAAAATATTAACATTCTTCAAAAGGAATGTTAAAAATGGTCCTTTTCTAAACTTTTAATAACCTACTCTTACAGGAGGGATATTCTTGTGCAAGTAGCATGCATCTACTAAATCTGGTGTTAGTAGACTTACTATTGATTTTAAGATGCACCAAGTTTCAAGAAGAAGGGAATTTTGCTGCATACTATTCTTTGGGTATAGGAGCCTCAATAAAAAATCATCTTACTGCTCATTATAACTACGTCTCACCTTCACAGATTATGAAGACTCTTGGTGTCTCTAGCTTGGGATCAATAATGTTGGGAACCAACATTAGTGGTTCACAAATTAACACTTCCAAGAATGTTTTCTTTAGCAGGCAATGTTGGATTCATAAAGAATTTACTTCTCAACAACTTTGAAAATGGGAATCTTTTCCATAGTGCACTGAAAACCAATATTCTTCTTTGTATGTATAACAGATGTCAGTATAGTGACAATGACTCCAACTTACTCATCTTTCTGCAACACCATCAGCCCTGCTATCGTATTCAGACACAGTTTGTCAGCCTCTTAATTGCAAGTCAGTGATCTATATCTGGAGCGATCTGTATGTTTCTTTTCAATGTTTCTGTAGCTGTATGTTTCTTATGAGTCTCTTTCTCATCTTAACTCATAAAAAATCACCATTACCACTTCTTTCATTATCCACGTATGCTGCACAGCTTACACACAGCTTTTGATATACAGTGCAACCTTTTCTCATTTTTCCTCTTTGTCCCTTCTGCACAGATTGTATCCATCAATATTAACATTTCATCTCTCTGATTTATCTCATTGCATTTCTGCATTACCAGCCAAGTCATAATTTCCTTCCTGTAATGTCACTTTGAGCTCATTTCCCATATACTCTGCATGTGTATATAGACAATTACTAGGTTTATTGCTTGCTTCCTTCCTACTGGCCTTGTCTTTGCTCCTTTGTCTTTATCCTACAGCATTCAATATTTAGGGAAAGAGCTCTGCACTGAATTGTAACATCCCAGTCTAAGTTCACAGCTACGTGAAATAGCGTGACTGTTAGTTTCCTGTATTTTCTTGTACTTAGGTGACTGGTTTTTAAATATGAATAGCCACCCTTTCCACAAAAAACAGGATTCAGTCATGTTTCCATTTGCTGTGGCAAGGTCCTAACAGAACACTGGAGTCACATGTGAGTGAAATTGTACAGAGGGCAATAAAACTATCACCCACCAGTTAAGGGTTGCTAATTCTGCAAAACAGGGACAAGGTGGTTTACGCTGACTTTGCGCTAATAGGTGTTGAGAAGACACCCTTCACAAACAGTGCCTTCCTGCTGGTTTGAAAGGAAATAGGTTGCAAGGAGTGCTTTTTCCAAGGACTGCTCTTCATGGCTAGAAGAGCAAATGTGGCACATAAGAACAGCAGTTGGAAGAAATGCCTAAGGGGATGATGCACAACCCTCTCGTGCCTGAGACCAACTCAGGGGACACACTCAGGGGAGACCAGGTTCTACTGGAGAACTCATACCATTTCTCTCCTACCTGGAGGCAATGCCAACCACACAGTTGAAGTAGTGCCCCCAGCATGTCCCTGCTGCCCTGAACAACTAGTGATTTAAACCTTGGCTCTATACATTGTCTCAGCACTCATATAAAGCTTGAAGCCCAGTACTTGGGCCCCCACACGAAGACGTGTGAAAGTCCCCTCTCCTCAGCTGAATTCTTCCTGAAAATTTAAATGCCTTATCTCTACTCAATGAAAAATAGAGCTCGGAGCTCTCTTGCAGCCCATCTCTTCTCCAAAAAGTGGAGGTGATTGTATATATTTCATTGTTCACTAGAGGGCAACATTGCCTTAAAAATTCATTTCCTTGGCCTCAGTTACACAGAAAAGGTGAATTAACACAAACTCGGACAAAAAGAAAACATACAAGAAATGTCCAGTATTCTGTTCCAACAGCAGAAAAAATACAGTGTCTATTGCTATGCTGAAGAAGTACCACAGACTCAAAAATCAGTCACTGTAGAACACAGATGAAAGAAAAAAAATTATTAGTAGTAAATAAAGTCCTTATTCAGTGAGGTATTTAAACATGCTTTATTAATCTAAATCAGGACTTTAGCTCTATTGTCCTCAATCAGACTAGACCATATTTAGGCAGAATTTTAAATATATTATTTAAAAAGCTTTGCTAAAGGCTACAGACTCAGAAGCGGTTCCTGACCTGGAAAAAAGCCATTCATACCAGGGGGAGAGAGTAGAAGGGCTTCTTCTATTTTTGGGGAGACCAAGAGGGAAAGGAGGGATATGGGCTAGGCCCTGAGGAAGTGGACTCTCAGGAAAGTAACCTATTATGCAAAGAAAGAACTTAGAAATAAATGGAAAAGGGAGACACTACAGAACCTGTGTGGCAAGAAGAGCTAAGCAACAGTTTCTTGGTAAGAAGAAAGTTGCAGCGGTCAGAGACAGCTCTGTGGCCAAGAGTCCTCTTTGGGCTGGTGCAACAAAACCAGCACAGAAGGGAATTTCTTCTACTTTTGTCTGACAGTTTTCACTTTTATCTCCACTGTGGGAGGCAGCTGCTCTTGTTTATTACCTCTGCTGCCACAGGAAGGCTGTTATTCCTTCTCCCTCATAACGCTGGTGTAATGATGTCCCCAGAGAGCCGTGCCCGTGGGCAGCAACGTGAGCCTGCCAAGCCTCTCTTGGTCGGACTGTGCGCTCCTGCAGCTGCAAACTGTGACCTATTTTAGATACTCCTGCTGGGGCCCACAGGGGAAACAACGGGCTGTATGGCCACTTAGCAGCTGCATGCTGCTAAATGAATTGGTGTTAGAAGTACCTGAAGGCCCTTTTGCTAACAGTAGCATGGCTCGTTGGAGGTTTATAATGTGGTTTTATAATTGGATTTGAAACAAGAGGCTAGATTGACACACTCTTCTGTGGGGAGCTTCCCTCCGTGTTAGTCTGGGTCACTGAAGAGATGTAGGAGTGAGAGGTGTGCACCCCGGTTCAGGTGGCATTAGTTACCTGTGGCTGGTCAGATAAGCAGCGGTTGTGACTCATCTACAGTCTCGTTGATCCTGCCGCAGCACTGCAGCAGCTGTGACAAGTACTGCTCAGGTGCCAGGAAACAATGTAAGCCTGTCAAATCTTGCACATCCCATATGAAAATCCATACTTGGCTTCTGCCTCACTGACCTTCTCCATCTCTCCTCTCTTAAAACCTGCAAGGCAGCGTGCAACTGCTCAGAGCGTTCCTGGAGATGGTGCTACACTTGCTGTGCCAGGGCTGTACACACAGCGGCCTTGTGGTCTTCCCCAGCTGCTGCCTCCCTTCTGTGTGGCCTGACACACACGCCTGTCTGCCACACTGCGAGGCCAGACACCTCAAACACCTACCGTCCCCTGACATGCCACCTGGCACCCAAAAATGAAAATATTTGGCATAGGGTGAAACTATGAGTGTGATGCTGGCTTAAGTGCAACTGTAACATTCCCACTCATTTTGACTAAAGAGCCCCTAATACCAGAAGCACCAAAACCTTACAAATCTGTGAAAGCCACTCTCCTTCCTTAAAACTATCTAGCCACGTATCTTTCCACACAGAGTTCAGAAATTCAGTGTTGGCAAGTGTTTTGCACAGCCAAAGCACCCATGCTCACAGATAGAAATTAGAAAAGCCCCCTGAGATAATAAAATAGATTAATTAAAATCTGACAAGACCCTGTATTATATCTTTACTCCATTTTTTGTCTCTCTTTGTCTGGACTAGAGAATGTAGAACTATATGCCTTAAAGCCAAAAGCGCGTGCTTTTACCCTGATGAGAAAAGATAAATTCACAAATCTAACAGCTGCCCTGCTGCATTTGTTGTCCTGGAAGTGCAGAGTAAGTGTATCAGCTCCCTTCTGCCAAGAGAGGTGCCAGAGCTCAAGCCAATGGGAACTGTTACCTTGAGGAGTAGTGAATTTGATGGAAAAAATCATAGAAAATAAACAGTTCTTTTTACACACAGATTTAGTTCTCAGAAGGCCAAGTCCTCGTTTGCTTGCCTGCTAGCAATTCACAGGCCATACACAATTTTGAATACTAAGTACCTGCTTATCATCTCAGGACTGCCAGCGAGGTGTTCAGTCAACAAACACATCTGAATGCAAACTGTCAGGGCGAGTGCTTCCCAGGGTAGCAAGCTGGTGGGAGGCTGCAGCTGGCTACAGGTGCCCATGGCCTTGTGCTCTGCCGAAATGTCACACGAAAGGGCACCCTGAAAGGCAGGCCTGGCTTATCATGCTGCTGCCAGGGACTGAAGGTGCAAATGGTGCTGCCACAGAAGCGGGACTGCAGTTGCGGCTCATTAAAAACACAGTTTGAGTGACCAGTGACTCAAGGAGCCCTGAGAACAGTAATAGTTGCTCTGAGGTTTTTAAAAATGGTACAATAGTGAAGCAACTCAAGGAGTTCCCCATATCGTGCTTGTAGGCAGTGTGGGAATGGTATAACATATGCAGCTGATTTATGCTATTTGCTGCCAAACTATTGTGGCTGATATCAAGCACTTTCAGAGTATAATTTGTGGGCCAGTTCACCTGTGTAATAGCCTATCCATAATGTTTGATCATGTCATTGCTGCTTAGAGAGACCAGTGCACAGGGATTATGCTTCTGGAGCCATTACATTGGGCTCTTCAGATTTGCATGCATAATAATTCTCTGGGCCAATACCTGTCAACATACATTTATTCCAGTAATACTTCCTGTTTTGGAATTCTTCAGCAATACAAAGATCTATCAGTTCAGCTACTGTGGTGCCTTCATCACAAATCAGGAGTCTAAAAACATAAATGTTATCACAAACAGGGCCAGGATCTTTGTTGATAGCAGTCCACTCTGAAATGCTGTCTTAATTTATCACAGTTCCTCTCCATTTCTTCCTACTTGTACACTTTCCTTACAGCTGAAGTAAAACCTTATCATCAGGAGTCTGAAATCTGCTCTTTCACTTCCCTCAAAGACCAGTGCACTCAGCTAGTGCAGGTGAAGAGTCCTCAGAAGCTAACTGGAACTGCACATGCCCCACATCAAGGGGCATCAGGCACATCAGTAGTCTGGCTGGGGAGGAGGCAGCAGCTGGTGAGAAAGCCCCCTCCACCCACCCCTTTTTCCCCAACTCCATCATCACCCTTCTCCCTCAGCATAATGTTTTTGTTTGCTGTCCCACACATGGCAAAGCTCTGTAGTGTCAGTTTCACTACATGCTTTCAAGGGCACTCAGGGGGACTGAATTCAGTGAAGCCAGAAAGGGGGGCTATAACCTTGGCAACACAAGCAACAGCTGCCGCAGCCTTTCATGTCATGATTTTTCAGGCTCTAGAGGAGAAATGTCTCATAAAAGATAACCATGTACGTATATATCCAGAAGGTTTGGGA
>BJBW01009601.1:0-18329 GCA_004320125.1 Scolopax mira | reverse complement strand
GGAGTCTCCTTCTCTGGAGACATTCAAACCCCCCTGGACACGTTCCTGTGGGACCTGCTCTGGGTGGCCCTGCTCTGGCAGGGGGTTGGACTGGATGATCTCCAGAGGTCCCTTCCAGCCCCATAGCATCCTGTGATTCTGTGATTTGTCAAACACCACTGTGCAGGGACGGGTACTTTTTTAAATACAGGAAAAGGTCAGGAACAGACTCTAAACACAGCCTCAGATTTTAAGTTTCACTTTTTTTTTCAATGGTAACGTTGGGTTCTCCTTCACAACAGGGCACTAAGACTCTACCTCACTCCTGCACTCCATGTTTGATGAGAAGGCACCTTTCTCTTGCCCTTTTAAGAATCAATTTATATTGTCTATAGCAAATGCAGAAAAAAAGACTCTGGATGCCTAATAGTAAAGCACCTCTCTGAAGAGATGGTTCCACAGTTGGTTAAAAACTGAGATAATGGTGATGCCACCAGATGGTTTTGCCACAGGGTACTGCTGCAGGCCAGTGCACAGCACAGCCCTCTGCACTTTCACACTCCCATGAAGTTTATGACACACATCCACATGCTTTCCTAACACCTATACCACATCTCAGAAACAATCCCACTCGTGATCACAAATCCACACCAGCCTGAGAGCCTTCCACTCATCAAAAAATTAAGAAAGAAGTGCTGACAGTCGGCGGGTGCTGGGTTTTGTTGGTGGCTTATATATATATATATATATATATATATAAAGTTGTGGTGAGCCTTGTGCTGAAGGGCGCTGGCTCAGGATCAGGCACTCCTGAAATCCCACCCGCTTTTCAGAGCAAACAAATCCAGGAGGCAGCGAGCCCTGCCAAGGAATTCCTGCTTCATTCACACGGCAAAGGGCCATTCCTCTCTCACAGGAGACATCGCCTGTGGCACCAGCAACAGAAAAAGAAATCTTGGGTATTTAAAGGAGTTACAGGCAAATTGGTTAAATCCAGTCTAGGCCCTCCCACTAAGAAATCCATGAATAAAGATGACTTCAAACATAACAGGCTCATTTCAGAAAGCTAAGGGTATAATAGGTAAAAGCCATCTTTAGGCATCGTTACCGCAGACCAGGGTGCTCCAGTAAGGCCAGGCCATTCTGTTACCACTATCTACAAGCTTGTGCAAACAAAAAAAAAATCAGTTACATCTTTTATTACCAAAGACACACAGAAACACTGAAAATAAGTACATACACCTTTCAATCAACTGAGTCGCCAGCTCGATTCTTGTTCGAGGAGCATGATCATTTTACTGGAGCCCCTGGAAGCTCCTCAGAAAGGAGCAGTTCTCCATGAAGTCTGAGCTACTCCATGATCAGCACAAAAAAAAAAATCAAGGGGCCAAGTACTGTTGTGTCGAGTTTAAGGGAGGTATTTGCACAGGCATAGCTTAGGGCTGCACTCCACTGTTCTTGCCCGGTCTGACACACCTGAAATCCCACCCAGAGAAGCTAGAGCCTGTGGTGATCACAACTACAGTATGGATTTTTTCTAGTTATTATGCTAAAATACACCTTAACCAAAAAAAAACCCATTTTTTTTTTTTTAGAAATTACTTACAAGAAATTAACTAAACAGGCATCACCTATTCCAGCTGAAGAGAATAAAGCTTCAGGGCTCAGTGTGCTCTGCACAAGTGTGGGTTCAGTCACGGCAGATACCCGAGAGCCCAGTCACAGACACCCACAGGGAGGCTGGGCAGCTCAAACATGGCTGGTTTCCATGCTGGGTGCAGAAACAACACAGAAAGGGAAGAATATAAAAGCAACATATGCCATGTCATCCCTTCCACTCAGGTGCCATTGGGAACGTGAGCTCATCAGGCAAAACTCACTCCCCCCTCATGGGATCGCATGGGTACTTGCATGCAACAGGCAAAAGCTTTCCAGAGATGATCAGAAAATGGCATGAAACCAAATATTAATTATCAAGAGAACCGTTTAGATCAACTCCAGGAAAGCAAAGTTGGCATCAAATCACACTAGTGTGCACTAGACACGTTCCTTGTGCCTGATGCCATTCACCATGGGCAGCCATGGGAAACTCTGTGACCAGCAGCACCACTTCGCATCCAGCCACGCTCCAGCAAAAGACAAGACACTACGGGGACACTCGGTGCTTGGCTGGCTCAGCTGGTCCAAGGCCACTGCCAGAGCTCCCCATGTCTCCTCCTTAAACAAAGCAGCTCCTCCAGCAAGGAGTTAAGGAGACTGAATTGCAGTTTCCCCAGCACGAGGCAGAAAACCAATCCCACCACACTGCAATAAACGCGAGAGTTTGAGTCACCAATTTAATTTTATACAAGTCAAACTACACATTGTATAAAGAGTACAAGGCAGTTCTAATGTTTGCTATTGCATGTTACAAAAATCAATTTAGCTATAAAGGGGTATTTTTGGGATGAGTCCTATTCCACAATTTAAGTGAATTGGCAACTGTGGTTCAGCAAAGCCTTTGTTAAGACTAGAACTCTAGCTCAGAGATTACATTTCCAATAAAGGGCAGACTTATACACAAATAGGATTATACTTCTCCTAGTTTGAAGCAAAATGTTAACATAAATGAGTCAAAGAGGGAGGGAAGACAGTTTTTATTTACCTAGTTTTCATATCCAATAGGTGTTTTGAGGCTGACAAACCATACGACATACTAGTGACTTGGACCACATCCAAGAGACACGGCAGTGCCTGAAACCCAGTGACGTTTGAGATTCAAGTGAGAAGCAAAAAAAAAAAAAAAAGGTCAGAAAGGTTTCGTTCTTTCAAGTTTCAAACGTAGGATTTTTCAGCAATACTGTATGATCCAGGTTCCCAAGTACTCTTATTACCTCGAATACAGTCACAGTACAGGTGGGAATGTTCTTTTGGCAAGTTAAGATACAACACAAATGCTTCAACTTGAGTTTATTGCTGGTCTAAAAAAATCTCCCCAGTATCAGTAGCGGTGGCTGTGGTTTGCAGCCTGCACCCACAAATTAACATGAACCAGAGAATTATCTGACCTGCCCAGCAAGGCAATCCTGCCTTTGGTAGCAAGCTGTAACCTATTAAGCTAATGATACCCATAGTTCTAAAACCATGAAAAAAAAAAAGAAAAAAAAGGATACTTTCAAAAGAGCCCAGATTTAAGCCTGTTTGTATTCAGTTTATTTTTAATATAAAAACCACTTTGCACTGAAGAGTAGTTAAGTTACTCCTGCAGAAATGCTATAAAATCAAACTTTAGCTGAATTTCTACAAAAAGGGGACTTTTCCTGCTTTGTACCACCATCCCATCTGGTATTTTCAAATTTGGGATAAAAATTAAACCCTTACTCATTAGTTCTTAGGCCATTCACTCCTGCAAGAGAAAAAAAACAACTTCTGAAGTACTAACATAACACTAATGGCCTGACAAGTAGGAAAACGTTCCGTAATAGTGTGCAATGTAAGAGGAGAGTTCTAGTCTTAATCTCTTGAACTAGATCTTGATCGTGAGCGCGATTTTGACCGAGATCTGGAGCGGGACCTCGACGCAGCTCTTTTGGGTGGCGACTCGGAGCGAGCCTTGGCAGACGGCTGCTGCTGCGGAGAATGGGAACGAGACCTGCTCCTTGACCTGGACTTAGACTTAGCATCTCCTTTACCATTTTCTTTGGGAGATCGAGACCTGGACCTGGACCTGGACCGAGACTTCTCAGACTTCTCCTTGGATCTGCTGTGTGAGCGGGAACCCCTGTCAGACTTGGGTTTCGATTTGCTCTTTGATCTGGACTTCCTGCTTTTAGATCTGGAACGTGAGCGGTCTTTGCTTCGTGACCTGGATTTGGAGCTTTGAAAAAAGAGAAGAGAGTTTATTCCACGTGAACCGGAGTGTACTTACAGCAGCTGTAAATATCTATCAATTAATAAGTAGCACTTCCTGTACTCACAGAAAACAATGTATCACTTACCGGGAACGGCTTTTGGAGACACTTCGGGACCGGCTGCGGCTGCTCCGACTTCTCCGGCTTCTGCTTCTAGACCGTCTTCTAGAGCGTGACCTAGAGACATTAAACGTGGAATTTGGCCCTTGTTCCTCAGTCTGGTGTGCCCTGCTCTGCTACTTAACAGAGAAAAAGCTGCTAAAGCACTTCAAAACCAAATATGGCCACATCAAGACACACTGTTAAACCACCCAGGTTTGACACCCTGTCAATGAATCGCATCTCACATCTCACTTGTGACAAACTCTCAAACACAGCTCTGCTGTATGACATGAAAGAACTTCTTCTACATTCCCAGGCATCCTCCTATTCCCACGATATCAACTGGAGGTAACTGCTGCAGGTAGGACTACCTATACCCATGCTCAGCATGAGCTGTCCTGATGCAGAGACCATGTCCCAGACATTACCTTGACCTGCTGCCAGAGTAGGATCTCCTGTGACTCGACCGTGGCTTGTCTTCAACCAGCCTGATCTTCCTGCCGTTTATCTCCGTGCCGTCCAGCTTGTCCAGGGCACGCTTCATGTCGGAGTAAGATCGGAACTCGATCACTCCTTCGTTTGTACGTTCTTTGTGAGCATCTGCATAGGTCACCTCACCAGCTTGCCTCATGAAATCCTTCAGGAGCAGAACAACACCGTAAGCGTTCCACGGGCTTACGCTCCGCGAGAACATTCACTTCAGACAAGTCTCAGCAAATGCAACGAGCATTAATTATGCATAAACAGTCACGCACAAAATACTTCTCAATTACTTCTACCTAAATCAAAGTGAACATTGATATTAAAGGAAGTTATTGCTTCCCGCTACTCACAACAGGCTCTGGGACAGAACATTAATACATACTTTCAAATCCTGCCAACTACAGCGACTGGAAAGGTTTTCAACAATCAGTCTGTACTCTGTACGAACAGGTGGTCCGTATTTATCTCTTCCAGATTGTCTCCGACTGCTATATCCGCCACCACCCCCACCTTTATTGTACAAAGAAATAAAGTTAGATGGTCTCCTAGCATGTAGAAAACTAAATGTTCTGAAAAAGTTAGTTAAACAGTTATATTTACTGGAGTAGGACTTTATTTCTCTAAGCCTCCAATAAACTTTGCAATTTTTGCCATGATCTATATTAATGGCAAATCAAACAGACTAAAAATCCTACAAGTCTGTGCTCCTAAGAACTGTTAGAGAGTGACTGCTCCTTATTAGATTCACCTTGCTAAGTTTTATTTTACAGAACATTGTAAAATATAAAACTTAACTGATTACATGCATTTCTACATTTTACAAAAACGTTTACTAGTTACACTAAGTACTTACATCACAGTATGAGGTTTTTGGTGGTGGTTTGGCCACAAAACACGCAAGGTAACAGTCACCTAGTTCAGTTTAACCAGTTTTGTCTAACCCTTGGAATCCTCACCATCACCCTGCGTCTAATGGCAAAAGGCTGCTGTCGTCATGGCTTCCGGTAAGGTCAGCCAAAGGGTCATAGGGCAAGGGTCACACAATGTATGGAAAAGCCATGGCCAATCAGGAAAGGCAGTCATCTTAGCCTCAGTGGACACAGCCTCAGCCCCACTGGTCACTTTTAAATTGAAACATCAAGGACTTGTTAAAAAGTTTGAATTGAACATGCAACAATTTTAATAAACAACATACATTTGATTCTTTTCAAAAAGACAGATACCCGCCCCCCCCAACACCACGTTTCTACCGAATACTGAAAGATGCACCTTAGTACTTTTAATTACAGTACTAGGCCAGTTAATAGACCTATTACAGCTCAGCTCAAGAAACAATACGAGCGAGCTGAACACAGAAATATTTACAGCACCCCCCACTTAGTACAACAGATTCCAGCTTGATTCCTCCCCCCACCCCTTCTATGTATTCAACTGAAACATTCACATGAAAGTTTACAGCTGAGCGCTGCTTCCCCAGTTACGCAACGGTATTTATTCATTAACATCAGTGATGCAACATCACCATTTCATCGAAATGCTCCCGAGAACACTGGAGCCCTTAAATTAGCAGAGCATGTCGTTTGTAATTAACGAGAAACCCCTTCTAGAAGGCCCCAGATTTGCAGCCAGAATCGCTTCACATTTTAGCCCTTCTAAGTTTCTTAGGGGATATCCCAGTGCAACGCCGGTGCCAGGAAAAAAGGCCCGCAGCGCCGGACCCGCAGCCCGCCTGCTCCCGACGATGCACCGGGGACATCCCCTACCCCCAGGGAAAGCGACACCCCCGCCACCACCCCCAACCGACTCGGTGTCCCGTCCCCTCCATCACCCCTGGCCTCCTGCCCCTCGCCCGCTGCAGCCCGGTAACCCCGCAGGAAGACGGGCCCGTACTCACTGCGACTACTGTAGCTGTACCCGTCCCTGTCGCGGCGGGGCCCGCGGGCGTGCTCCACGATCACCCGCTCCCCGCACAGATCCTTGCCGTTCAGCTCGTAAACGGCATCGTCGGCGTCTCGGGAGTCCTCGAACTCCACGAAGCCGTAACTAGGAACGGGGAATTGGGGGGAAGCAGAGAGAGCCCCGTCAGGCGCGGCGGGACAATGGGCGCCGTCCCCGCCGCAGCGCCCCCGCTCCCCCCCGCGCCGCCGCCATCTTGAGCCGGGCGCCACGCGGCAGCGGCCGACAACATGGGGGAGGAAAAGAGGGAAGGAGGAAGGGAAAGAGAGGGCGGCGGGAGAAGGGGAGCGGCGGGGGAAAGGAAGCGGCGGGGCAGCCCTCGGGCCAGCGCTCACCCGTTTTTGAGGTCGACCTCGAGCAGGCGGCCATAGCCGCTGAAGAAGCGCTGGATGTCCTTCTCCCGGACGTGGTAGCTCAAGCGGCCGATGTAGACACGCGGCATGTCCGCGGCGGGGGGCGGGGAGGGGGGGAAGGGGGAGGGAGAGGAGAAGAAAGAGGAAAGGGGAGAGATAAGGAGAGAGAAAAAAAAAAAGAGAGAGGCGGCGAGAGAGGAGCAACGCTGCCGGACTCGCACGCTGCCACCGCCGCGGCCTGCTCCGCAGCACAATGGCGCCCCCCGCCCGCCGCCCCTTTTATAGCAGGGGCGGGCCCCGCGGCGGACGTTACGGCGCCAACGTCAATACGCTCCGGCGAGCGAGCGAGGGCGAGGCGGGTACGGTGGTTGCGCGCGTGCGCGGGTGGTGTGCGCGCAGGTGCTGGGCGCTGGCGGGCTGAGCGGCGCGTGCGCGGTGGCGCCGGCCCTTGGGCCTGCCGGGGCTCTCCTCATGGCCGCCGGGGGGGCGCTGCCCCTGGCCCTGTGGCTGTAGGGCCAGGGCGAGCCCTCAGCCGGAGCCCACTGGGTGACGGAGCGGTTTTGTCAGTCAGCTCCTGTCAGTCAGTGCCCACCTCAGCCAGGCCTGTGTGATCAGGCTCTGAGGGGGAAGGCGGGCGGCCTGGGCGGTGGCAGGGAGTCTGCAGCCCCTCTGCCAGCACCAGGTGTCAGTGAGAGCTAAGCTCTGGGGTCGGAGAGCTCCTCACAGGCCGGGGAGCCCGGGGATCTCTGTGGAGCCACTTTCTAGGGACGGGTCTAGCGAGCAATCCCGAAAACCAGCCCAATGTCACCGAGTTCTGTGTCCTGGTTTCCCTTTAATATCTGTTCTGGATCAGAAAAATCTGCTGGCTTTAGATTGTAACACTACTTCATAGCATATCCTATGGTTTGTAGATTTGATATAAATGTGTATTTTACATATATGTGTGTATTTAATAGATATAGTCTACTATGTTCTAATAGTACCAACGTTTTTGTGTTGTATGCTATACAATTAAAATATTTAAGGCTGCATTTACTCCTACTAGTCTCTGGAGTCTCATTTATTTTACTCATTTAACACAAGATTAATTCATACACTACAACAGACAGTGAGTGACCTCTTTCTTTTCCATTACAGCGTATGAGTTCATTCAGTGTTTTCTGTCTGCTTTAGAAAGACTTAGGCATGTAAGTCATTAATTTTCAGGCCTGCTGTATTTTTTTCATACAATTCCACTGGGAGATATTTTGACTTGTGGGTAAATGTAACCCTTACCCAGGCTGTAGTAGCTGGGTAGAGACCAGCTCTACGTAGAGAATTCAAAAGGGTTTTTTTTTTGTAGTCCTGCATTCCCTGGCACAGAGGGGAACATACCGAAATACGCTGAATTTGCCCTGAGGCTGCTGAAATCAAAGCTCTCCTGGAAGAGCTGGGATGTATCTCACACCGTTGGACTTCAACGCAGAGCTGTTCTGTTTAGACAACAAGCTCTGAAGCACCAGCACGTTCTCAAAAACAGGTAAATGGGAAAAGTGTTGTAGCTATTTATTGCTAAAATGTAGTAGTATCTCTGAGCCTTTCCCATGGGCAGCAACACCATTGCATTGAGTGCTGTACACAGAACTAAAGATGGCTTCTCCTACCAAAGCCTTACAATATAAAAAAAATCCATTTATTTAAGTAATTTCTGTCTTCTTTGAGATGACTGCAGGCTACAAGATCTGATCGTAAAGGTCCTTTCCCCTCTGCATCTGTATCCTGTTATTTTCCACTGCTGCTCTCATAAGAGGATAATGATTCGCTGGCCCAAATTTTAAAAATCTTGGGTAGGAGCATTCATCTGGAATTGTCAGTGCTGGCACCTCGGAGCAGGAGAGCTGCATTCTGAGACTCCCTGGAAGCAACCCAATTAGACAGTGCTTGCTAAAACATCCTGTGCTTGGTGGAAGATAGTGAGTAAAGCCTGTACTGAAGTTGTAGGATAAGAAGAAAAGCTGAGCCCGTTCTTAAGGGCTTCCCTGCAAGTGGATGCTCTTTAGGCTCAGAGCTTTAAATAACTGCCTTTCCTGAAAGTTCTGCACTTCTGTGCTTCCCCCGCAGCCCGTGAAAGCTGCTCTCTGGTAGGTGATGGCACTCATTTAGACATCTCTCTCTCTTAGTGTAAGGAATTTCTTGCCCCCTTCCGACAGGGAGAAATAAATTCTTCATGACAAAAGCACTGTCCGTGCATCCTCTGAGCACTCAGCTTTTCCTAGGAGAATATCCCCGCACAATGCCCTAAAAGTGGATGAAAATTGGCCTGTTCATCTGAGGGCTGCGCAGAGTGTGGAGGAGCGCAGGCAGTCACTGCACTTGCTGCCCGTTTTCATGCCTGCAAAGAATGGAGCCTGGGACCTACCCATCCCGAGCACTGGGACCTACCCATCCCGAGCACTGGGATCTACCCATCCCGAGCACTGGAACCTACCCATCCCGAGCACTGGGATCTACCCATCCCGAGCACCCTGGTGCCAGGCAGCAGTAAACAGAAGCAGACGTGTGAGTGGGTCCTCAGACAATCAGATGTATCTGTTCCCAAATTCAAACAGCCTCAGCCCTGTCCTGTCTTATGCCTTCTCTTATGGTCTCTTGGTCACCTTGGAAGGCAAGAAGTGGCTGTAAAACAGTGACAAAGTGACCAGAGATGAACCTCACCTCCTACAGAGTCCAGGCAGACTGGTGGACGTTGCTTAAGGGAGATGCAGATAAAATCCAAATATCTTCTTCATTCTCCTGGGTCAGTGGTCCCAGGCCATTTCCCTGACCTGTGTCCTATTATTTTTATGCCCTTGACCTAATGGTCCTGTTCCTGATGTACATGAGCACACGTAGCAGCAGGTTTAGCCTCTGAATCAATAGAATTTCTCACACATGGAGATGTGTGTTCCTGACCCCTGGGAACTCAGAATAAACATAGAAACATAGAATTGTCTGGGTTGGAAGGGACCTTTAAGATCATCTAGTCCAACCATCAACCTAACTCTGATAAAAATATCCACCCACAACCTGTCACTAACCCATGTCTCTAAGCACTACGTCAACCTGTCTTTTAAATCCCTCCAGGGATGGTGCCTCAACCCCTTCCCTGGGCAGCCCATTCCAAGCTTTAATAACCCTTTCAGTGTCAAAATTCTTCCTAATATCCAATCTGAACCTCCCCTGGAGCAGCTTGACACCATTTCCTCTTGTTCTATCGCCTGTTCCTTGTGAGAAGAGACCGACCCCCCTGGCTACACCCTCCTTTCAGGGAGTTGCAGAGAGCGAGAAGGTCTCCCCTCAGCCTCCTTTTCTCCAGGCTGAACCCCCCCAGCTCCCTCAGCCGCTCCTCACAAGATTTGTGCTCCAGACCCCCAAATGCAGTACCTTCGTGGCCCAATCTGCCAAATCAACTGGTGCTGCAGAACTGGAAGTCGCAACTCCGTAGTTCAAACTTTTGGTGCTTTTTTCCTGGGCACTGAAGGCAAAGAGAGAATTGGGGAAAGACAAGTATTATGGTCTTTTCATACCCCTTCCACAGGAGAAGGTGGGAGGAGCATCAGGAGAAGAAATTACAATTCATCTTTTTTCCTCCTACGGACGAAAGGCTCTAATCTCCTGGTGCAAAGGCTTGAAGTCTGCAATTAATCATAATCTGTGAGATATGAAGCAGAGCTCTGGTAACCTTTTATGGGTCTTTTATTGTTAGTGTAATAAAAAAGTATCACATGTAATTTGTCTGTCTTATTGAGGGCTAATATTTGGCTAGTGATTATTTCTTATAATCTGTTGTCAGAGGAGCCCTCGGTGTGAAATTCATGTTCTTTGTCCAGTCTCACCAGCAGCAGGTATGGCCATATGCAAGTGTCTCATGAAAACTATAAAATATGCATATCATGAATTTATTATGCACCAGCTGTTTGTGGCAAGACTGGCACCTCGGCATGCTGCTGTCAAGTGTCTGGCTGTTTCTGTTACACTTCCCTCTTCTGTCACCTCCTCCTCATCATGTCTCTCTGACGGAGAGAACCCAGGTCTGAACCCAGGTGCTGCTCCAGAGGCAAACTGGGCAGGCTGGCTGGTTTTCTCCTGTTTTCCTGTGTGCACCCCATGGACACTGACACGGGAGGGCAAGTCTGGATTCACCTGCAAAACCTGGGCAAATTTCATTCTGGGCTTTGGCAAGTGTTTCTGGGTATCATGGCCACTGGGTATTTCACTCCTGTGACCACACCCCTGTTATGGTTGGAGAAACCCATAACGATTTATTGTCATTTAGACAATTCTTCTATCATCCGATGACCTCTCCCCACCCAGGAAGGGGAACCAAGGAAAAAAGTATACACATGGGTTGAAATATAAATAGATTTGCTAGAATAAGACTAAATAATTAGCATCAATAATACTAAAGACCTGGTCTTGATCCCAATACCAATATGAAATACCCAAGGACTATCCCCAGCCCATTCCCCAGCAGAAGCCATGCACTCCCAGCAGGGACAGCAAATGTGGGACCCCGCAAGCGCTGGGGCTTCGGGAGGAAGGGAAGGGCTCAGGGCTCCGGCACCGGGGCAAGGAGTTCTCTGGCCCCACCACCATCGAGGGAGAGAGAGAACTATACAGCAAGCTTTCTAATTTATGCTGAATCTTCTAGAAGTGCAATTTTCCCAAGCATTAGAAGAGAACTTAGTCCTGTGTCGCTCAATCCAGGACACAAGCTGAAAAAGTGCATTCTGTCCGGGGGGGGATGGTGCCAGCCCAGTGCCCCGTGCCCAGCTCAGCCATGCAGGGCAGGGAGTCATTGGGGTGAGAAGGGAGAGCAGCAGGATGTCACTGACCTCCTGAAGCCAATGGTCGCAGTGGAAGGGACTCAGAATTAGGCCTCCAGGAGCGTGTGTGCCAGGCCCTGCCCATGCAGGTGGAGTGAGTGTTCCCAGACATACCGATGTACCTACAGAGAGACTCTCCAGGTCCCCCTGGCCCAAGGAGCACACAGTACCACTGCTGGAGCATCTCACCTTGTTTTGGGTCTGTTAGAGCTGGAGTGGCACAGGCAAGGGCATAAATGGTAGGAAATAAAGGAGATGAGGCTGCATCAGAGGACCTCACCCATGACCATTTCATTTCCAAATTAAGTGCACATAAATGAAAGCGGAAGCTCAGAGAGGGACCTGAGAAGGAAAGAGGGGTGCTTGGTACCTGTCCCCAGCCCTTTTCATGGAGTCATAGAACGATAGGGGTTGGAAGGGACCTCTGGAGATCACCCAGTCCAACCCCCTGCCAGAGCAGGTCCACCCAGAGCAGGTCCCACAGGAACGTGTCCAGGTGGGGTTTGAATGTCTCCAGAGAAGGAGACTCCAACACCTCCCTGGGCAGCCTCTGCCAGGGCTCTACCAAGGGTAACTGGAGGTGCAATAAATTATGGGGGTGTTTCCTGGTGGTGCTGGCGTTGTCTCTCCACCCACAGACAGAGCTGCATCCCCCAGAGCTGGCTTGTGGGAGGGCTGTGGGTGAGTGCTTTTCTTCTCCTTGTGCAGACTGTGAAAGGAGGGTTTTCTGAGACCCGAATAGAGAAGCGCATCATTATCACAGGAGATGAAGATGTGGACCAGGACCAGGTAGGAGCAGGATGCCCTGGCTTTGCCCGGCTCTGGCTGTCCCTGGCTGCAGCCCCGCATGTTTCTGGCTCTGGCTCATACCTGTTTACTCCTTCTCTCTAAACACTGACCCTGACACCCCAAACCTATCATCAGCGCAGGTCCCCACTGGTGCAGTGGCACCCAGGGGAAGCCCCATCCCAGCTCCCACCCCATCCCATGCAGCGGTGGAGGAGCAGTAAAGGTTACATCCCAGCACGGAGCCCGGTGATGGGATCACTTTTTAATTTTCTTAAAACACATTTCCAGTTGTCCTTTCTCGGCTGAAACACTCCAAAGTGACACAGGTTCTTCCTCCCTTTCCAGCACAGTCCAACTACAGGTTGACTGGGTCCAAGTGATGGTGTTTTACATCTGCCTCCGTGATAGAGGAACAAAAAGCAACAAACTTTTATATTGAAGTAACAGAGATTGACACAAATCTCTAGGGCCACATGGCAATTTTCCTGTGGCCTAACCCTTTGGAATTTGTTACTTAAGAAGAAAAATTGAAAAAGAATATGTATTTAATAAATGAATTTTACAAAATGTATTTAAAAGGCTTAAAAATAATGTTTAGATGTTTTTAGAATTATAAATTTAATTAGATTATTATTGTAAATTTTTATAGAATCATAGAATGGGTAGAGTTGAGAGGGATCCTAAAGATCCTCTAATTCCAACCCCCCTGCTCTAGGGTTTTGCTGCAGAGAGAATCACTGCTGTTCCTTTGCCTGGGTTTCAGCTGGGAGCTGGGAACGCAGCTCGTCTACAGAAAAATAAAAGGCAAGAGAAAGGCAGCATAAGGCATCCCAATGGTGTACGAATCCCCCATCAGTGGTGGGCTCCAGCCTCCTCTGCCAAGCTGTTGTGGGTTCAGCTTTGAACCTCTGCCTCTGTGTCCTCCTGGAATCCCAGTTTTGTGTCTGCTGGTTCTGTCTGAATGAGAGCCATGGGCCAGATTTCAGGGAGGTGACAACAAATACTTTCATTCTCCTGGTTTCTAGGCACTGGCTTTAGCAATCAAAGAGGCAAAACTACAGCATCCTGACATGCTGGTAACCAAAGCTGTGGTGTATAGAGAAACAGAACCTTCTCCAGAGGAAAGGGACAAGAAGCCTCAGGTAGGTGAAGTTCTCAAGTATGATTTATAGGTGACATATAAGGGAGTGGCTGTAATAACTGGGCAAGTCTCTCTGGTCCCCACTGGCTCCAGGTTGCTGCTCCTCAGCACTAGGAGTGGTAGCTCTTGGCCAGAAGTGCCAGTGTGATGGTGGCTGTGGTGGCACGGCCACCTGGCTGTGGTTAGAAAGCTGGTGCCATGCCACCAAAAGCACTTCTGCAGATGTCACCCTGCTGTCCTGCTGAGCCGAGGGCTCAGAGTCATTTGCATGTGAAGAAGAAAGGTCCTCCTTCTCCCCCTGGGGCGGGGAGGGAAAGAGATGATATCACTTCTGTGGATGGGCTGAGAAACTTGGCCACAGGTTCTGCAAAGCCAGTCCAAAGTATCAGACCAGTGTTTGCAAAAAAAAAAAGGGTTTCTTTAGTCCCGTTCAGATCCCCAGGTTATCTTTTTATACACACAGAACAGTTTACCTCCCTGCAGATGCCCCAAAGATATTTTTCTTCAGGGCAAAGCTGGCTTGAGGAGCCCTGCCCCACTCCCACCCCATTCTGAACCCGTTGGTGCCCTATCAGTGGGGTCGGGGCAGGTCTTGGGTGGTGGCACAGCCCAGCAGATGTGTGTGTTGGAACTGCTGAGGGGCAGAGGAGGGGGTGGAAAGGAGAAGGGCAGCCTCACTGCCGAAAAAGGTGTGAGGAGTCCTGTCACCAGGCAGGCTGCAGTGACATTTGGAAGTGCGATGCTGTGTTGCTTTATCATATGAAGGTTTCAATTGATGGCTTCTAAGCTTGGAAAAGCAACCAGCTCCATTGCAGCTTGGGAGGTCAGAAGAGGCTCCTGCATCTGCCTGATCTTACCTCCTCTCACCCAGTACAAACAAGCCAGCACAGACACTTCTGCACCACTTAGGGAGCCCCTCAGTTTTAATTGAATGGCTTAAAGTAAAGGAGCAGTGACTCACATTATCTCCCCATACACCAACACCAGCCCAGTGAAGTGAGAGTTCCTGCTAATGAACTGCAAACTGCAGCCTCAAGTCTTTGAAAATTCACCCTCATACAAAGAGGAGCCCTTTTATAGCCAAAGAGATCACACACACACACACACACACACGCTTCCCATGACTGGTCCTTTCCATCTGCCTCGTACAGGAATCTTGACCAACATGTTGATGGAAGTCGGCATCTGTGTTCAAACCTGGAGAACAGCGGAGAAGGAGCCTTCATGCTGGATTTGTCAGCAAGACATAGACATCCTGGCTGCAATGTTCATGGCGAGAGACAAACATTTTTAAAAAAGGAATAGCAAATATATTATATATATATATACATACATACATATATATATATATATATATAAAAAAACAGGAAACAAAATGCATCCTTGCACTGCTGCTAAATGCTGGAAATGAATAGCAAACAACACCACCAACAAACAAAGCCAACCCTCTGCAGATAAATTGAAGAATTTACTGGATTGGTGATTTAAGATTTAAAACATCATAATAATAACAACAATAATATTGTTAACAATACAATAAGCCACCATCTTGCATGTTACATTAAAGGATACACAATCATGAGTTCATTTGTTGCACACTGAATGGAAAGGAAAACTGCTTTGCAACAAAGCAAGAAATAAGCAAACTGAAAAAAAAAACCACAAGCAGAAGCAAAACCATTCCCCACCTCTGGAAAGAAGATAGAAAAACATTGAATTTGTTACCTTAGAGTTATTTTCCAATTTGCAAGTGTCGTTTTGCCCTTCTCATTCCACACTGGTTCTTTTGCATCTTTTGGGATTATGTTAACTCTTCCCCTTCCGTTCCCGATCTTCTTCTCTGTGCACTTGTCCAACCTCTTGTTCTCTGAAGGTATTTAAGAATGGATTTCATTTCACACAAAACAAATAATATGTATATGGTTTCTCATTTATGAAAAAGCAGCCTGTAGGGGTTTCATATGGATGTGCATTTAAGTTATGTATATTATTATATATAACGACGGGGGAGGGAGGGAACAATACTGAAATAATTCAACAGTGCTGGTAAATATGATGACATTTTTAAATTATTAACTCTTTGATTGACTGTGGTTGGTGTATTTCGAGACTCTTAGATCACTCATGGGACTCTCGGTCCTGCAAGAAGAGAACGGGGAAGGTTTCAGCTGCTGCTGTTCTTGGCGGGGGCAGGGGGGGGAGAGGAGAGGGCGAGAGACGTGGGACGTCCCGCTGGCTGGTCTGCAGGGGATGGTGATTGGGTTTGGAGGGTCAGTGGTGACTTGGAGGGGTAGGGAAGGAGGTTGAGGCTGTGTAGGGAAGATGGTCTCCCTGGCCCCCACCCAGAGCCATGGGGGTCAGCTGGGAGCAAGGTGGCAGCCGCAGGACCACATTCCTTGTTCCTCTCCAGCCCACTGAGCCGTGCTGGTGGTTGGGGTGGTTTTGCTTTGTTTCTGGACTCCAGTAATGAAGTTCCTTGAGCTTTGTAGTAGGATGGAAGGCAGAGGGGTTGTTTCTGCCCAGCCTCCCCCGCTGCCCAGGGTGTGATGGCAAGGGCCAGTGACAGAGATGGCAAGGCAATGGCAGTCCTTCCCCTGGCCTGCCTGGGGCTGGGCAGTGGAGAGACTGAGTTGTCTCCATTGCTGCAGAGCGTCCCCAGCATCCCAGGCTGGAGGAGAGAGCCCAGGCCCTCTGCGTGAGGAGGTGCCTGTGGAGGAGATGTCGGTGGAGCTGCCTTCCCCCAGCTCATCCCAGCTCGACTTTTAGCCACTGGCTTCCTCTCCGGCTGCCTTTGGAAGGGGATCATGGGCCAAGCCCAGGGCCTCGTACACTGTGAACCAGGCAGTTAGGGTAGACTCAGAACCAAAATCAGAAAGGAAAGGAAATAAAACGGGTTTCCTTCTAGGAATCGTCTCTAGCTCCTGCGGAAACAGAAGGGCCCACAATTCTGCACCATTTTGCCTTTAGTCTCCCACCCCTCACACAGACCCTGCCCAGAAATAAACGCGTTTTGCCAGGCCCTGTGGCTTGGAGGAGGACAGCGAGCAGGAGAGCCTGGGTGGGGGAGAGAGCGGGAGGGGGCTGGGAGGATGCTGCAGGCAGACCCCGCTCAGCGCCTCTGCTGTCCCAGGAGAGACCCTGCTCCCTGGCAGCCACAGTTCACCAGGTGCTTGCAAGTATGTCCCTGTGAAGTCTGTTTTCCTCCTGGCAGAGAGGTTTCTTCTGCCAGCTTGAAAGGCAGGGGCACAGGCTGCTTGGGACACGGCCAGGGCTGCTGGCTGGCTCCAGTGCTGCAAGCTTCTGAGGGTCTCCCCAGCTTCCACCTGAGCACCTTCAGCTACCTTTAAAGACCAGACTTCCAACCAAAAAAGAGTTAAGGCAGTTGAAAAGAGGCTCCTTGTCTCTCTTTTCCTTTTTTTTTTTTTTTTTTTTTTTTTCAATACACCCAAACCAGCTGTGATCGGCAGTGGCACTCAGAGGGAGAGGCGGGGTGGCAGAGAACTGGTGCTGGTCTTCTTCAGCACACGGTGTGTTCCGTGCCCAGGGGAGCCCACCCGGGCTTTGGCACTTTTGCAACCCACCAGAGGCTACTGTGAAACTAGCTACTTGCTTTTGAGGTTGTGTGATTATAAAACCGAAGGTTACTGTTAAAATGAGTGGCCTTACAGAGTTAGACTTGATGTGCGCTTGGACTGAAATGAGTTACGTTTGGAGTGAGCAGATCCAGTCCCCGGCTCCCGCAGCGTGTTTCATGGGTGGCAGTGTTTAAAAACTTAAAATAAAATTAAATTAAAATAAAAAAGGAAAAAAAATGAAAGAAAAAAAAGCTCACTGCTTGTTCGCCTAGCAAGGTGTGGGTTTCTGCTGCTCAGCAACAACTGCTCCCCCGCGGCCTCAGCTCCCCCAGCCTGCCCATCACCGTGCTCCATTCCAGAGCTGATCACAGCTTGGTTTCTTCCAGGGGCCTTTCTGTTGAAAGGGGTGGGAGACACGAGTGCCTGTTTTTACCTGATCCCACAAATTCATTCCGAACCTGGCCTGCAATTGCATGAGTAATAATAACAGTAACAATAATAATATTTATTTTTATTTGAGAAGCACCTTACCAACCAACTGCAATGCTCTGTTGTTCTTTCACTAACTCTCCTTTTCTCTTCCCTTGTTCTCCCTCTCCCCCCTTCGGTCATACTCCTTTTCAGTGCTCGGTGGTGTATGCGTGTGTGCTCACTGTTCTTGTATTCAATAAAAGTGAAATAAATGTGTTTGATGCTAAATCAGCTTGGGGCCTTGGTGGACTCTTTCCTGCCAAGAGGGTGGAGAAGTGACAGGGGGACCTGGCGACTGGGGTCTCACACATGAAGATACTTTATAACCCACAACCAAACTCTGCTCTGTCTGATGGGAAGATGTTGCCAAGGTGGGCACTGCGGCTGGTTGAGCTGGGAGCGGTGTCGTGCAATGGCTGCCGACCCTCGTCCACAGGTGTGGGGCAGCGAAGGAGGTTGTGAGGGTGGCAGTTGTCCCTGAGGCACCTCAAAAGGTGTTGTGAGGTGGCAGTTGTCCCTGAGGAGCCTGCCTTTCTCTATCGTCCTGGGAGGGAGGATGTGGTGTTGGGAGGGGGTTAAGAAGGACATGGAGCTGTTGGAGTGCAGCCAGATGGGGCCACAGAGATGCTGGGAGGACTGGAGCCCCTCTTCTGGGAGGGCAGGCTGAGAGAGTTGGGGGGGTTCAGCCTGGAGAAGAGAAGGCTCCGGGGAGAACTTAGAGCCCCTGCCAGTCCCTCAAGAAGGGG
>BJBW01009600.1:355-24053 GCA_004320125.1 Scolopax mira | reverse complement strand
AGGATTGTTGATAGATAATGGAGAGAGGCTTGGTGAGCTCTCCTGACAGCTTCCTGAGAACCAATAACAATAAACAATAGAATAGAATAGAAAACAATAAAGGTTTTATTCGTTCTTTATTTCAGCCTTATGATAACTTTTTTAAAGTTCCATGAAATTATGTTAGCACAAAGGTAAGTAGGCAACTGACATTTAACTTGGCAATGTAAAAATTAAGGATGTTCCTCAAATTTCACTTTTTACTAGACTGTTATATCCTTTTTTGGTGAAAACTGGTTTTTGTAATGAAGGATTTTAAAAGCTTTTATTTGATTTGAAAATACATGTTTGAAAATATGAATTTGCAGAAGAAATTAGGCTTAAAAATTATTTATGTCACTACCTATGAAAAGCAAGTGATTTGAACAGGGAGTGTGTCCTTCGAGTCATGATCCTATTGCCTCTTAGCATCGGAGATATTACACAGGTGTGAGAGTAGTTTACATCAGACTGTCCTGCACTGGGTTGAATGTTACCTGCATAATTAGCTAATAATCACTCATCTAAGACAATGGACTGGCCAGCTTAGTAGTTGGATCAGTATTGCTATTATGCATTATTCAAGAGATTAAATGAATGTGTAGTAGATTTCAAATAAAGTTATATGTCTTTAAAACCTCATGTAGAAAATTGAAATAATTTCTATAAAGACAAGAAGGTTTACAAAAAGGAAGCTTCTTTAGATCAAGATTTTTTTTTTCACTTACTGGGAATTTGAGAAAAAGAGTAGAAAGAAAGAACTGGGAGATAATAAGAAAATCAACAAGAGCATTTATTTCATAGGATCATAGAACATCTCAGGTTGGAATAGACATCAGAAAGATATCAAAAGTATCAACCTTTCATGGTAAATAGAGCCTAGATAGATGAGATTATCTAGCACCCTGTCCAGATGCATCTTGAAAACCTGCAGCAATGGGAACTCTACCATGTTCCTATGGAGGTTTTTCTAGTAAATATTCTCATTGTAAAGAATTTCTTTCTTATATCAAGACAAAACCTCTCCCAGTACCACTTGCATCCATTGTCCTTTGTCTCCTCTGTGTGTCTCCTTGTGAAAAGAGAGCCTCCATCCTCTTTATAGTCACTCTCGAAGTAATGGAATACTGTGATGATGTCCTCCCTGAGCCTTACAGGGACAAAAGACCTAATGCCTTCAGTCTTTCCTCATACAGCAGGTTCACTGATCCTTTGATCATCTTTATTGCCCTCCTTTAGACTATTTCCTGTCTGTTCTTGTCTTTTTTGAGTTGCGGGGACCAGCACTAGACACAGTGCTCCAAGTATGGCCTGATACGTGGTGAGTGCAGTGAGATGATCATATTTCTATCTCTGCTGGTAATGCCCTTGCAGGTGCAGCCCAGGATCCAATTACCTTTATTGCTGCAGCGACACACTGTTGACTCAAATTCAGCTTGTTGTCTACCAGGACCTCCCAGGTCCCTTTCAGCAAGTCTGCTCCCCAGCCACACAGATTCTGGCCTGTACTGGGCAATTGGACTATGTCATCATTTTGGTTATGTCATTCCTTCATTTTGTGTCAGACTTTATTACAACTCTCTTTTCTTCAATTGGAACTGGTTTGGTTTTTTTTTAATTTAAAAGTAGCAAATACGTTATGGATGAAGCAACATATATATTCTGACTGATTAACAAAACCCTTTGGTATTTTTAAAATACGGTTCTGTTGTCTGGATTTTGTTTCTAGTAAAGAATGATTGTGTTTAAAAATTCCTTGAACAAAAGTAGGCTGAGGTAGTGATCTTCCTCTGTAAGAAATGTATGTGAGAGAATAGACAGAAATATCTGGAGTAAAGGGAAGGGAAAAATAAAATTTTTAAAAAGTAATAAAATTTTTATCTACTAATTTATTCTAATTTTTTAAGGAAATAATTTACAAACTTTGAAAAAAAAATAGAGAAGGAATGAATATGATAAAAAGAAAAAATAGAATTAAAAGAAGCCAAAAGTCAATGCAAGCATTTTCGCTTCACAAAAATGAGATAATACATAATTTAAAAAAAAAAAAAAGTTTTGAAAAATGGCTATTTAGAAACCTTTAGGAAATATCATCACATATTTTTCACCTTTTTTCACTGATAATAAATTAAAATAATATTTTGCTCTGATTGTCTAAAACTTCATTGACATTAAAACTTTACTAACAGCAACATAAGGACCAGCAAACAGCTCCACATAAAGAATTGAAAAAACCTTCCAGGGTGACAGAATACCTAATGGATTTCATTCTATTTGAATGCTAGGAGCTGTACCTATTATAAGAATTAGTGTTGCCAATACGGTACAAACAGTTTGACACTTTGGGATTTGTTAAATAGGGCTAATGAAGGACTCATTGCTTGAGAAGTGTTATGTAGGGAATAGACTATAGTGAAGACTAAAAAAATCCCACAACAATGATTATGAAAATATTTTGGAACAGAGTCTTCAGAGAATCAATTTGGGTTAGACCACATATTAAATTTTGTACAATAACAAAACCCAAAGCAGTGAATTAATGCTCACTGGTCCCCAAACACATTTTCACTATCTAGCCAAAGTCACCCTGAAAGACGATGTAGACCCAGTTAGAGCAAATCAATTCATTTATAATGAATGAAATCTCAGTAGTTGCAGTGTATAATCCTATTTTTTTAGCTCTCTTCCTACTTCTAAATTGCACTTCCTTACAGCAACAGCTTTATTTTTGCAAATGATGTTGTCCAGCCAGCTCTAAAATTAAATTTGTAGTAGTAACATCTGGTTCTCAGTTTGCTACTTCCTTTGCTCTGATCTTGTCCTTTTCTGAGGTTATTACTGACTTAACCATTTACATGTAAAGCAATGTATGGTCAAATTTTCACTGAAAAAACCTCCATCACCATAGCAATTTTTATCTTGCGTGCATCAGTGTGAGCATATTTAGAAATCAAGGTGGCAAAAGTTAGAGATACATGTGAATATTTAAGGGGCTACAATTTTAGCTCTTCTGCCAGACAAAAAAACCTAAACAAACAAAAAAAAACCTCCAAACAAACAAACAAAGAACTTCTATAGCAAATGAGTCATGAAAATTTGATACTATGTTTGCAAAAAAATATGTTGTTTCCATGATCCAAACTCTTCTTTCATCTTCTGTGTTTAGCAGTGAATGACAGGAACATCTCTGTGCTATACCAGTGCCTAACTGCCAAGGTGGTCCACAGAGACTAGAGGCAGCTGGGCATAGAATTAATCTCAGCCACTTTGTTCCAGCCAAATCCCTGGCCCAGAATACTTGCTTCCTTGCATTATCTGGTTCATTCTTTCTCCTTGGAGTACAGTAAAAAGAAGGATCTATCACTTAAAGCTATGCGTATTCCTCCCTGACCCACTAAAATAAATATGCAAAATTCTGGCAGGTACAAATAGTGTTCTTTATTAAGCAATTAATAATAACATATATAAAATTATTCTGTATACAAGCAGAAATACTGGAGACACAAATTACTGTATAAACAGCTGTTCAGAGAAGTAACAAAATTATTTGGATCTAGCATGCATCATTGCTGCTGCTTTACGTTAGGATTCACCAATGGGAGACTTCAGTAGTTCCAGATTGCTTGTTGATGAGTGACTTGGTAGAAAAAAGTCTACACAGAACTCCCTCAAGACCTAACTTTGTATTGGAAAATAAAAAAACACTTAAATCTTAGCTTAAATCCCAAGTGTCCCATTGAACAAGTTTATTTACAAAAAAAAAATAAAAAAATAGTGCCATCATCTTTGAAGAGAGATTTGATTGGAATAAACCAAATGCATCAGTTTTTACAGAATCATTGTCAGGGTCTTGAGGACACCATTAGCCCTGACCATTCCTCTGGCACTTCTCCCATCTGCCCCTTGCCAAGGACCTTATTTCCACCCCCCAAAACTGTCCCTACCCTTCCCATGGCCCAGGACCATGTGCCAGCCCCCTGGAGACATTAGCAAGGCCACTCTCCAGCTCCCCACAGCCCTGCCACAGGTTCTAGCTGAGATGGTCTCACCCATGGGCTTACATCCTGGCCCAGTCCTGGCCCATTCCCAGGGAATGCCTGGTGCCTCCTGTATTCCCTTCTCTTGGTTGAGGTAGTGGATGACCCCTGGCTGTCAGACCCTATCCTATCTGCACCATGAGGAGCCCCCTTGGGTTCCTGGCTCCCCATCCCTAAGAAGGCAGCTGGCTCTTGTTGTTCCCTGACATGTAAGGTGCATGGATTTCGGCTTTCCTTTCCACCACTGACATTTCTTAAGTCTGCTCAGTGCACTGAATGATGGCTGCTGGTATTCTTCTCTCTTCTTGAACTTGTAAGAATTTGTATTCACTTTCTCTTACTTTACTGGAGTAATTATAGGTTGCTGTAGACAGCAGGCATGCATGACCAAGTGCGATGCATATATAGGTACTCCACAGGTCCCTGGGAATTTGAATCATACCCAAGTGCAAGAGCTACAAGTTCTGTGCTCAATGCAACTGCTTTGGCACCTTAATGTTGTGAGGCTCTCATGCAGGAAACTTAATTAGAACATAGACTAAAACAATTCTGAGCTTGAAGTACTGCAAAAATCAATTGTTTATCTGTAGAGATCTATTAGTTACCCATAGTGATATAGTTTGGTTAATTGTAAGTGTAGGTTTATAAAATTACATTCTCATTAGTTTTCATATATGTTTACTGAGCAGTGATTGACAGAATTTGTTACCTATTCTATGACAAAGGAAAGTTGCTCATGAAAAAGCAATTCTCTTTCAACCTGTTCTTCAGCAATAACTCTGGCATACTCCTTGAACTTCTGACTTAAGTTCCTCAAGTAGACCCTCTGATTCAAGTTTTTACAGCACTTCCCACCCCTTACTTCAAGGTCACGTTTGAGAGCAGTGACTGATACTACCCCCTTGATGTGTCCAAGCCATACGATACCATCTTCACAACTCTATTGAATTATTTTTTATAATTTTATCCTAGCAGTTGTTTCCAGATCAGGTCCATTATTTTGGGTCTACACTTTAAACAATATATTCCCTTTACTTCCTATTTATACTCCTCAAATTGAGCTACTTCCCAAAATTGTTGTTCTATTCTAGTAATTCAGAATATTTCTTTGATGCTTTGGGATTCAGCCTATGGTTCTTTCCAAGTTGTTCTTTCCAGATTCTTACCAAGCCATAAAGAAAGCATCATTAATTTTAATGGCATTTCAAACCCTAGAGATTTAGAAACAAGATTCAAATGCAAAGAAAACTAATGTTGAATATTTGTCACTGATATTTAGTTACTCCAAATAATTTTTTGGTCTGTTTTACTTTGCAACTGCATCCAAAAGTCTCACCTACTCCTATTATTCTTCTTCCTGAGAAGGGGTTCATTGGCTAATATGATTTTCTTTCTGCCATGCTTAAAACTATCTTGAATAATTCTGGACTACAAGGCAAAAGTGTTTCTTTAAGGAAGTTGTATCAAGTTATAAGACAGTCTTAAAGTGTCCAACACATGTTCCCTGTGTGTGACACACATGAATATGTAAATATGCCACTGATTTTACTATATTTAATATGAAGTATTTCCTGATAGAGGCAATGAATTCTGTTGAATAACAATGTTTTCTCAAATCAAAGTAACATTTACTTTCAGGCAGGTGGAAATTTAAAGCTCCAATGCTTTTTCTGTAACTGTTATGTATGTTCATTAACTTAAAAATGAGCCATACTGTGCCACTGTGAGAATGAACTGTGCTACAGCATCTGAAAACTTCATCTACACATGTACTTATTTTCTAGCATTAACATGGAGTAAGCTGAAGACATTTGAGAACCAGTGACCTCCCTAGGCAATGTTGAATACTGATGTTGGATGGAGACATCCATGCTTGGTATATATCCATATTTTCTGCCTGAAGGCAGATTAAAAAATGCCTGTGTCTCTTTCTAAGGGAATTATTTGACTATATCCAGAAGAAAACCTGGAAGTAAATTAGCTTGGCCCAGACTGAAGACAGAGAGAAATGGGGAGTAAAAAACATTTATAAAATAAGACATTGTCAATGGAAAGAAATAGAATTTCAGATAAGTTCCTCATATCAGATAATATTCTAATATATTCTCTAAAGCGTCAAATGAATTGTTCCCTTGAAGTGGCTATTTGCTTCCTTAACTGTGCTGTGATTTTAAGATGAGTATCTCAATTAGCTAACACTAAGGAACTTAAATCCCTTCTGTTAGTTTCACTCCCTGAACACTACCTGAAGCAATAAATTGGTTACAAAAAAAATGTTATTTCCTGAAAATCCTGAAAGATAGGACTTTAATATCAGAATTTCTCCCATATGTATTCCTTTTAAATGCAAGAACAAAAGCAATAATCTCTATGTTGTCATCTTGTAACATTTTATTAAACAATATTGTAGATGAAATTGTATTGGTTTTACTCACACTAGTTATTGTGCATTTTGTAAGAAACATCAGAAAACTTTCATTATAATCCTGAATACTGGACACTACAGCAAACAGAAAATGACACTCTGTCTCTTAATGGGAAATAATGATCACATCCAGCACTGCCATTACAAATGACTAATTTGAAATCATGTCATTTTTTCAGCTCAACTAAATGTATATCCTGAAGTGAATCACAGCATTTCTTTTAAAGCCCATGAGGAAATGAATTAAGAAAAGCACTAATATTGTCTTTTTGCCAACAAAGCTCACAGACATGCAAAAATTACAGCAGCCTAAGTTGAGCCCAAGCATTTGTGGCTCTCAGAACTGATGGGATTACCACCTTCTGCATATTAAGAGTTGGAAAAATAAATGCAAGACTACTTAGTAGCAGACAGTGTGTCAAGCAAAAAAAAAATTATTTTCACTAATTTTGTTATAAGTATTTACAGCTCTTTATTACATCAAATCGATAACGTATTGTTTGTGCTGTATTTGGTTGGAGAAGCTACACTTTGTCTCATAAGAATAACCTGAAATGGGTTGTTTTGCATAGTTGTATGATATCAGCAATAAAAAATTGGGTGAAGTACCTCTGTCAAATCCCACATTCTGATAACATTCTAATTCTAATAATTGAATTATTACAGTGGAACTAATGAGCTGAAAAAATGTACAGAAAGAATACAGCTTATTTTGCAAAATATATCACAATAATCAATATTTGTTATTCTAATGCTTGATCTCTAAAATTTCTTCCTCAATGATTAGAGGATCATAGCCTTAACTCTCTAAAATAAACAAAGTGCTTCTGTTTTCTTCCAAATCTTATATCACACCTCACATCTTCAAGATACCCTTATTGGAAATAAATGCAGCATCCAACTTGAAAAAGTTCCATTAACCAAATAATTTCTATTTAAGTCCTATTTTGATACTTATCTATGTTCTTGTATTCCTTGCATACAGTAGCAATGGCTAAGTATTTTGGACCAATTAAACACTTATAACAAGTATGTTAAAGATATTGTAAACCATTTGAAAATAGTTAAGTATATATCTTTTTTTTTTAAATAAAAATATTTCACTTATCTTCTTCTTCTTTTAAACTCTTTTTGATCTATGGTACACTTTAGCAATTCAATAGCTATATCTATTTAATTGTAACCAATACTTCAGAGTCCCATTTAACACTTCTTTAAAACATTTTTGGTGATTTTGTCATTTTCCTTAGCCCAAATCTCTCTGCATTGTTAACAGCAAGCTTGCTTTGTTTTAGGATGCATTCTATTGAATGTCTTAACACTGTCAATACTCTGGCTTCCTTGCTGCTTAGCAGACTGCCCTGTTCCATCCAGCCAGTGGAACCACTGTTGATGCAACAGTCGGCGGCTGAATGTAATTAAATAGTGTGGTGTGCCCTGCCTGACCTCCTCAGCTAAAATTCCATTATTAAAAGTCCAAGGGTTAAACATCTCTGACATCTAGCTATCAATTTAAATGGTTCCAAAGGAAAACAGCCTTAAAAACACATTTAAGAGTTTCATTCAATGGATGGTTTCAGTTCCTAAGAGAAAGGAGAGTGGAGGCAGGGAATGAAGAAGGCATCCTGATCAAGCAAGCACAGAAAAGAGATATTAAGTACAGTATAGAAATATCGCTGCTGGTTAAGTATTCTTTAAAAAGCAGTCCTGCAATTAGACTGAAAGCTGACTCAGCAGGACTTAATCTTTTGTACCTTGTGTTTCCTCCATGTGCAGAGAAAGTTTAAAACTAAAAATAAAGTAGTATAGCCTGTTTTTTCTTAACATCTGAAAACTTTTTAAATAAAGCAACCATATAGAGTTCAGTACTGTGGGAGATTTTTTTTTTCAGTTATCCACTTAGAAAAGGGGACTGCATTATTCCTGGTTAGATACTAATTCTCCACATTTGCAGAATATCTAACTACAGAATCAATCCGAAATGTTACAAAAAGTAGCGACCTTCATAAGTTGAAGAAAATGAGGAGCTTATTCTTTCTGCTGTCGTTGCTTAAAACCATTCCTGTAAGCCACTCTGACTTTGAGTGGTTAAGGTAATGACAAATGAAAAAGATGATAAAAGAAGTGACAAATCTTTCAAGTATTCAGAGATGGATCACCAGAGATGCAGAGCTAGTCATACATTTTTTAGAAGATTTCTGTCTTCAGATGACTCCATCATTTTCCATGTCACTCTGCAGACTTTTTGTATCCCTGAGATCCTTAATTTTCTATAGGAACTGAATGAGAACACTAATCTCCTCATTCAGTTTAGAATTCCACTCCAGGGTATCTAAAAATTTGTACTGCAGCCCCCAGTATAGGTCAATTCTGTCTGTATATGATGTAGCATTTATGTAGACCTGATTTTGATAACCATGCTGGTACAATGCTGTCTGAGCTCATAAGCACTGCTTGAGAGACTGTGAATAAACATATACTAAAATTATGTCCATCATGTAACCTATTTCAAGGGAAATCAGCACTGTCAAAGCCTTAGGAAATCTTGTCATTCTTCATGATTATAAACAATCACTTTAACCACATTTTTCTCTACAATTCTGTTAACACATCAGAGAATGGCAAAGTAGATGTAGTTTTGACATATAGACCAAATTTCAAATCTAACAACTGGAATATTACAGTGTCGCCCAACCAGGTTGAATGTTGGAAAAAATGTAGAAAAACATGAAAAGCAACAATAATAACAATAATTCTATGGTTTGGTCCAATAACTTCTTTTCTCTGACATTTCTTTAAGAATATGTTTAGCAGTATTAAAAAAAAAAGAAAGAAAAGAGGAAAAACTTGATGCTGACTCTTGTTAATACTCATATACACGTAGTCAAAACTTTGTACAGGAAGAATTGGTAGAACTCAGAAGTGGTTGCAAACTTCAGAAGCTGAACTTTAGATTAAAACCATGAATTTGGGGAGGGGGGGGGGGAGGGAGGAGGGGGGGAGAAAAATAAGGAAACTAGAAAGAACTGGGAAAACATTAGGAACTGAATTTCGACCATCTAACCTTATGTGTTGGATAAACACATAAGGTTATCAAAAAGTTAATCAAAGGTTGTATTTATTCCTCTTCACTCTCAAGTTTAAGAAATATTCTGGTTTGGGTCAATAAAAAGACACACTCCAGACAAGATTTTTCTCATGCAAACAATTGAAAATTAGTTTCTTCCATGCAGTTACTATGTTGTAAGTGAAATGTAGTGTGCATTGTGAATTTCCAGCTGTGTCTCTGCAAACTTTACACTTTACCATATGCTACTTACCTGTGTGTAGGAATATATATTAATATAAATGTGCTTTAAGACAGGAGACTTTCCAAAAAAACCAAGAGGAAACAAGCCTATCAATAGTCTTTGTAGCCATCAATTAAAATATACTTTGTTTCGCTTACTAGAGAACCCTAAATGCTCTGACACTTCTGAAAGGAAATCACACCACTGACAACAAGTTTGAAGAGGATTATCTGCAAATTTCCAGTGTAATTGGATCTTCATAGACATGGAATAAAATGACAAAATCTTGTCCTTTAATTGAACTCCAAGTAATTATTTTCATAGGTTGCTCGCAAGCAGTGACTAGTTCATATATACGGGATGACTTCTCAGGGATTCAAAAATTCTGTGTAAACAAAGGCTCTTTTTTTGTACTATATCACTGAGGGATGTCAGAAAATAATCCATTCTCATTGGACAAAAGACAGTAATCACAAGAGTCAGCTGTGACTTTAATGAGGGTACCCAGCTAAATACAGTCACAGAAGAAATCACAAATATACTACATGAAATGTTATGCACATACAAAACATCCCAGTATTTCCCACTGAATTTAAGGAACATGGAGTATCTACTTAGACAGTGGCAACTGATGTATATGATAATAGTTTACCCTTTGCAAAGAACTTATACCTATATTAATAGAAAAAGCCCTTGGTGTTGCAGCTGTGGTGTTTCAGGAATAATTCAGATGTGTCTGTGTGTGAAGCTGTTCTAGATTCCATGAAGTATATAAGATTAAGAGACTTGTTACTGTAAGCATTGTGGGAAGGACAGGTATGTATGTTCTCAAAGAATTGTTGATATTACCGAAAGCAGTAAAAATGATGACCTTTATTTTAGATGTTCAGTATCAGGCAATTAAAATGGATAACAAAGCCATATGCAACATCACAAATTCATTCACAGTTTAGAAATTATTTTCACTTTCTTGGTGCTGTAATGACAAGTGTCTGGAAGGTGTTTATGTTTCTCATAGCCTTTCTGAAATCTGCTTTGAAAGTCAGTTTATGACACTTATATGGTAAGATAATTTGCTACCTTCTAGGTACTCGGAAGGTATACTTTGGAAAACTAGGAACTTGTGAAAAAGCCTCAGTATTGCAGGGGTTTTGAGTCATTTCTCTTAGAGGTATGAAAGTCATTGGCATCAATTATTCTGTAAACTTTATAAATAAATAAGAAAGAACACATTTGCATTAAATAATATGGAATAAAAATAAAAAGGCTAGTATTTCCATAGTTTATAAAATTAAAACTAACAAAATGATTCTTCCTACCTGCTTCAGTATCTTGGCTTTAATCTGTGAGATCTCAACTATTGCTTCACAGGATGCCTGTAGTATGGGAAAAAAATCTATAATCAGAAACTAACATTCTCTGTATTTACTTACTTCCTTGTTAGAAAAATGTTTATACTTTTTTTCCTGTGAAAAAATAGTTGAAATCATAGTCACTCTTACTTCAAGAGCAGGAAGAAGTACTTTTCCCTTCCTCTTTACTTTTTGAGCAGTGTTCTATGGTACTTCTAAATGACTTTTTTAGCTGCAAGTGTTTGTTTCTGTTATAATTTTATAAATATAAACAAGTAAAGCGATCTGTGTCATACTAAAGAAAAAAAGTCACATGCAGACAGCAGGAACAAACTTAATCTGTTCAATAAATTCCTAACAATGTTACCTGTGTGTACTGACACCTTAAGAAACAGTTCGGAATAACTGCATGCATTCTTGGGTTTAACTATCATTGTTATATTTGTGAGCTTCAGTTGATATCTTCTTAGAGGAGAGACTAAAAAATCTAGTGGCACAAGCGCTCAGTTTTTATTTCTCAAAGTTCCTCAAAGAAATAGGCCTTTCTAAAAGCCTGTCAACACTGAAAGACCTTTCTCAAACTTGCCCTGTTCCTTTATAGTCAGCCTTGCACACTCTGCAGCCACAGTCCTAGGTGCAAGCCTAGAGAGAAAAACACTGTAGAGAGTAATAAGTGGGAAATGCTTCAACTGTATTCTGGAATACAAGTTATGATGATATTCCTTTGAGTCTCAGAGGTTCAAAAGTCTAAATTGGATAAACTAAACTTGGTGCTGAAACTCATTATTACAATTTTCATATCCAGGAGCACAAATCGGTTTTACCTATCCAAGTACATGTCAATGAATATATCTGTAGGATTCAACAGGTTCTTCACTCCCTTGGGCTGCTCTTGTATCTTCCAGAGCAGATTTGTAAGACAGGGGACACTAACTCTAATGGAGTCCAGGAATTGACTTTGGAGGAAGATATCAGGAGCATAATCCAAGCGTTGATAGAAACTTCTCATTCATGTATGGAAATGCACAGAAATTTGCCTTATTGGCTGTAAGTAACCCAGAGGGAGAAAAGATTTGCCCTCCATATGGGAGCTATCTAACTTCTTTTGTATTCTTTGATTTCCATACTAACCTTGTTATACATTATTAAATTTCAGATATTGTGTGCTTTTTAAATAAGCAACAATTCAATAACTATTGAAAAACTAACATAGTTTTTGTATTATGTTATCTGAAGATTTTTAGAATTTTTGTTGAGGAGTTTTGTGATGAAAAGTGAGGAAGAAATCTGTTAAAAGGAGATAGTATTTGACACCTTGATTGTAAATTATCTAAATGATGTAGATGTTGGCTTCTTTAAACATCATATCTTCTTTCTTATGTCTCTTGCTTTTGATGGCTCTGGTGAATGTGCAAGTTTTTATTCACCATTCTGTTGAAAATAATGCCATTCACCTAAATAAATGTATTTACAACTGACCTTTTACTAGGAAAAATGTGTGCTTTTCAAAATACCTTTGGTTTTATTAATCAGTAGGTTTATAAACAATGATTTTAAAGAAACCATTTGCTTTTATAGATAGGGAAAAAGAGTGCTTTATTTTTTTTTTTAATTAAAATTTAAAAATAATTATTTTTTTAGAAATTCTTCAAAACAACTTTGATTCATTTACCAGGAAGGTAAATACATAAAACTAAGAAAGTAGAGACCTAAAAGATCCACCATGGACTATTTTGGTGGTTAACTTGTTTAAGTATGTTATGCAAATACCAATCAATGCGACATATACTTTCTACATTAGCTCTTTTTTTTTTAAATTACTTTAAATGCAACACTTGAAGACCTACCTTTATTTCCTTGAATATTATTTACCACAAGGATAAAAAAAAAAAGGACATTACGGGACAAATAAATAACAATTAATAATATTTTCTTTTTCTATTGTATTCTGTGATCTTCATACACAACAGTGTATTACTATGTAAAAAGAAAAAGAAAAATACCAACAACAATGAAAGCCAATATCCTTCTTTTCTGAGTTTAAGGCAGTCTGTGAGTTGTGATGATGGGAAAAATGGTGTTTTGTGCAAGGAAAAACATCCTGAACTTGTGACATTTAAAATATTCTGAAAAGCAAAAGGGATCATGACACATACTGGAACTAAAAATTATTCTAATTAAAAGCTTCACAACCTAATAAAAGTACAACTAGCAGCTACTAGCAGCCATATTAGTATTACTCATAGTCCAGATTATCTAATAAATAGAGGAAAACAATACTAATAAATAAAATAGACTTAAAATTGTTACCTAAGGAAATTTATTAGATTTACCCCTTTTCTCTGATGTTAGGATCACTCTTTAAGTCCCTTTGGATCTCATAATTAACACTGAAACTTTTCTCAAAAAGCCTGTGAACAAGAGATGGTGGTGACAATGAGTCACCAACACCCTGAGGTCTTCACCAGAAAGAACATGATACAGGTAGGGACTAACTTTTCCCAAGTTTTCAATCTGTTTGGGTCTATTTTTATGTTTTCCCAGAACTACCCTCTTCTTTACCCCCGCTCCAAGGGTAAGCCATCCCCACAGTCTCCTAATTTCTCCTGGTATCGCAGGCCCATCAGGCAGACAGAATGTGAGACATGGAGGATTCCCTATCCTCTCTCTTCTTGGCTGAACACAGTGGCTTATGGGTTGGGGGCAATGGTAGCAAGTTCCTCCCCAGCACAGCAAGCACCTCTCCTCTGTGACTACCCCACATTTTCAGGTGTTGTTGCATGAAAGGTACAAGACTCTGCAAGTGAAACCAAACAATAATGAGAAAGACAGTTCCTCTAGCTTGGAGATGTCACCAAGGTTAATTCGGCCCATGCCCTGTGTCAAAGTTGCTTCTGTAAAGGAAAAAAAGACAGGTCATTGTCACAGGACACTCTCTTCTGATGGGAAGACAACACCCAATATGCAGACTGGACCCACTCTGCTTCTTCCCTGGGACCTAGGTTAAAGATGTGAAAAGAAAGCTTCTTACCCTGTTACAGTTCTCAGATTATTGTCCATTATTGAGTTTTGAGGTAGTCATCAATGAAGTTGCAACAAAAAGTCCAAGGGCAATCAAGACAGACTTTGGGACCTGAGGAAGACTGGTTAAGGGATTGGGAGCACAAGTAGTGCTCTCCTCTATTCTTCCAATTGCAGGCAATGATGAGAGGAGAAGCACGAAAAACAGAGTACCTGTCTCTGAGCCTGGTGTCACCTGCAACATTTTGGATTTTTTGATCATGGGTCAGTTTGCATAACACTAGGATTTCCTAGTGGCCAGATCAGGCATAGCTGCCCTTACAGCTTTTGGGTGTAAGTAATTTTGAAATGGTTGTTCTCTTTACAATGCCAGATATCAATTGAGTACAAATGTTGCACTATGTTTTGCCCCATCTCAGAATTGCACTTCATATATAGCATGATTCATTCAACATTGTCTTTCTGCACTTGATTTCTTAGGCACATGTACACAAGTGGCAGTATTTCTGAGCCTGGAGGATGTGGGATGAAGCAACACTTTAGATATTGCAATCCATTCATGCAATGTAGAACTTGACACAAAAGTATATGGAAATGTTGCCTCTACATGAATGCACACAGCGTGGGTAACAAACAGGAGGAGTTGGAAACTACCATGCTGCTGGAAAGCAATGATGTAGTAGCCATTACTGAAACCTGGTAGGATGAATCCTATGTCTGGAGTGTAGCTATTGACTGCTTACAAGATGTTCAGAAGGGATAGGCAAGGGAGGATGGTGCGAGGTGTTGTCCTCTATGTTAAGGATGGGAGAGAGTATAAAGAGATGTCCCTAAAAAATAGTCAAGAGGAAATGGAAAGCTTATGGGTAGGAATTAGAGACAAAGGCAACAAGGGGAACCTTGCAGTTAGTGTCTACTACAGGCCACCGGATCAAGGGGAGCCTACTGATGAAGCCAGTTATAGAAGGCTTCGAGCTTGAAGGCTGTCATCCTGCTGGGATTTCCACCACCCTGATGAAAAAGCAACGCAGTGAACTGTAGACAATCCAGGAGGTTCTTTGAGTGCCTTGACAATAACTTCCTAAGGCAAGAAATAATCCTACCTGAGGAGATGTGATGGACCTGATAGTCATCAATGCAAGTGAGCTAATTAGGGATGTCAAGACTGGAGGCAGTCTGGGCTGCAGTGATCATGGCCTGGTGGACATGGCCTGGTTCACAGTCCTAAGGGATACACGACAGACAAAGAGCATAGCCAGGACCCTGAATTTTAGGAAAGCAATCCTCTAGCTCTTCAAGCAGTTAGTCAAAAGGAACCCCTGGGAAACAGTCCTCAGGGGCAAGAGGGCAGAACAGAGCTGGCAGATCTTTAAGGACGCTTTCCATAGAGCACAAGAACTCTTAGTCCCCAGATGTAAGAAATGGAGGAAGAAAGGGAAGAGACAAACATTACTGAGTTGGGATCTGCTGATCAAACTAAAAGCCAAGAAGGCAGAATCAGGTATCCTGTGAAGAATATAGGGATGCTTCCCGGTTATGTCCCGGTTATGGCCCCAGATGAGGCCAGGAAGGCCAAGGCATGGATGGAGCTGAACCTGGCAAGGGATGTTAAAAATAACAAGAAGGGCTTCCACGGGTATGTCAACCAGAAAAGGAAGGTTAAAGACAGCGTACCTCCCATGATGAGCAGCTATGACAAACTGGTAATAACAGATGAGAAGAAGATTGAGGTTTCTAACAACTTTTTTGCCTCTGTCTTCACTGCCAACCCCAATCCTTACACCTCCTAAATTGAAGGACCAAGGAAAAACAGGGGCTATGACAATGAAGAACCACACACTGTAGGAGAAGACCAGGTTTGAGAACTTCTAAGACACCTGAAAGTACATAAATCCATGGGACCTGAGGAAATCCATCCATGGGTCCTGAGGAAATCCATCCATGGGTCCTGAGGGAGCTGGTGCAGGAAGTTGCCTAGCCTCTTTCCATTATATTCAAAAAGTCGCGGCAAGATTCAAGACTCCATATTTATACAATAGATTTGTCTCTTTTCAATGAGAGAGAAGAGTCACTACATAATAGTCCAGAGGCACCTGTAAGAAGATCTAAAGCACTACATGCCATTATAATTTCAAGTTCTTTATACAGAAAAGTGTTCCTCTTTGAAAAAATATGTCAGTGAGATAAGGGTGTCATCTGAAGTCAGCAAAACTAATCAGAAGCATCTTCAGTGCCTTGATAAATTGAGTCCATAGAATTTTTTAGTTTAAACCAAACATAGCAAGAAAATTTCCCTTAGGTAAAACTAGTACATCTCACTTATGCAATCTGTTACATTATGATATTCTCTTAGTTGCCAAGCAGCCAAGAATGAGTGTAAAAATAAAACCTTCAGACAAAAAAAAATGTTAGCTTTTTTTAAAAAATTGAAATAAGCTAGAAGAGCTAAAACTACTGAAAGAGTCATAATACTATACATCTCCAATCAATTTCATCTTCCACTTCATTTAGTACAAAGCAGAGTGAAAATTTAAATATTTGTAGTTTTGTGAAATAATATTTGGGTGTTTGAGAAGGATTAATTTTTCTCCCTTTCAATGTAATAAACATATGTTATACAAGAAAATGTATATATGTTATACAAAAAAATGTACATCCACAAGAAGGACTGGAAAGAGCTACAGGCCTGTCAATCTGACCTCAGTGTTGGGAAGGTTATGGAGCAGATCAACTCAAGTGCCATTACACAGCACATACAGGACAACCAGGTGAACAGGCCCGGTCAGCATGTGTTTATGAAAGGCCAGTCCTGCTTGACAAACGTGATTCCTTCTATGACAAGGTGATCTGCTTAGTGGATAATGGAAAGACTGTGAATACCTGGGGTTTAGTAAAGCTTTGACACCATTTACCACAGCATTCTCCTGGTGAAATTGGATAATCATAGCTTGGATGGGTGTATGCTTCACAGAGTAGAAAATTGTCTGGATGTCCAGGCCAAAAGAGTTTTTACATTTAAAACAATTTTAAAAAACAAATTTAAACCAACAAATTTAGAAATTATGTTTTCTTTTGCCTTGAATATGATGGAAAGTCAATATTAGTTCTTTTTCATGTTCCTTCTAGGTTTGGGGTTTTTTTTCAAAACCCAGTATTTGGCAATATACTTGGCTATTACTACTTCTTTCTGCTTTCTCAAGTTTTCTTCATTTTGCTGTTACAAAAAAAAGTATTCTGGAACAACATAACTCTTGTCTTTATGATAAGACTTAAAAATAGCAGTAAAATCCTTTAGATCTTGTCTTCAGTGTCTGCTCAACGAGTTAGTTAATTCAGTCCCTCTTTTTAAAAAATCACAATTTCAATGAAACATAACAGAGTTCAGGTATATTTGCACAGCTTCCAATTACAAGAATATATTGTTTGAAAGTATGAAGTATTGCTAGTGCTCTTGTCGAATCTGTCTTATTTGTAACAGAGAAAATGACATAAATGTTATTATTATATGATTTGGAAAACCAGGGTTAAGCCTTTTGGAACAAAGAAAAAGGAATCAAGGTTCTAACAGGAAAGGTATGATATACCTGCTATGACACAATAAAAACAAGAAATAATTTAAAGTGCTAAGATATCACATAGCAGAGTGTTGTTCCTTTGGCCTTAATTTGCTGGGAATTTATGATATACATCTCAGAAATGCAAAAGGTGTCCAAACAATAACAAGGTCCTACTAGATGCTTCACAGGCACAGAATAGACTGAATTCTCACATCAACAGCTTGTACTCTAAACTGACAAAGCAAAGCAAGTCTATAGGATACATTTGACACATTTGACACAATTGAGGTGGGCATGAGCTCTATTTCAACTAAGCTTACCACACTGGAAAATGCTACCTTCTCAGGTGTCAGAATATATATATGAATATGGGCAATACTAATCCAGTTTCATCAGAGACAGTCAAGTTCGAATGTGTTGTCACTAAAAGTTGAATCAGGTCATTTTAACAGAAGTGAAATAAGAGTGTCTACACTTGAAGGTTGAGAGGGGGTAGGGTAACTTTTAGCCAGAAGGTACTGAAGGGTAGCTGAGAAAAACAATTTCTTCAACAGTCTCAGCTGCACCTGGAAAAAAACATGACTACAGTTGTAACAAAACAAGAAAGCCAAACAACTTCACTTTGTATGTTATATTAAAATGTGTTAATATATACCTAGTTTCTAATAACACTGACATCTTTCTGAACAATGAATAATTTTAAAGCAATTTATTCCTCTGGAATTTGTTCCCCAGTTTAGTGCTAAGTAAATTAAATGCTGTGGTCAAGGTTCATTCTTTCTGCTGCTTTCTCTATTTTTCTTCTGATAGTGTATCTAGTTAAAAAACACTTTTGCAGTCACAGTATGAGATGAGAAGCTGTTCTTCCTCATTAACATAGAAACGTTTACTTTTAAATTTCTTTTCCACTATCACAAGTTACTAAAACATCTACTGTACTTTATGCCAAAATAAAATAAAGTTGCAGTCGAACATTTAAATAATGTTTTTGTGCAATTAGAGATGTGCTGAGCATTTCAAAACAAAAACAAGTCAGAGCCATCCATATCCTGTGCCAAGTCCACTCAAAGACAATCTGCCTTTATAAAAACAGGTTGGAAAACACTATTTCCAAGAATAAAAGCAATTACTTTTAAGAAGCCAGTGAGATTTAGGTTTTGATGTTTACTGCTGAAATCTCTCGTAGTTAATGAGTCACATCACTATGTTTTAGTCACCTGGCCTTGACTGACACAACACAATATGACACAAAGCATAGAACAAAGTCAGGCAGGAAATTTGAACACATGTATTTTATGGAAAACTGAGCTTGATGTGGAAAATGTTTTTTAAATATCTGTACAGAAAAACAAATAAATTCTGCTCAGGAATTTAGGGACCTCCTTAGTGGAGTAAAGTGAAGGAGAGGATAGTACTGGAAATATATGCATTTGGTTTCATGGTGGTTTTGTTGTTTGTTGTTGGTTTTGGTTTTTTTTTTTTCCCCTAAAAATTATGTAGCTGGTATTCCAGAGATCCAGATAAGTGTAGAGTCAATAAAAAACTTCTCTGCAAGCAATAGGAATTTCACCTCCTAAACAATATAGATGCATATTGCTGAAAACATCTTTAATTGCCTGTTCTTTCTCTTTTAATTTCACTCAACAGAAGGAAGATTAAAAAGATATAGACATTGGCAGTAAGAAGCATACTAACTGTAGAGACTTTTAATTTAAGCTATAGCATAATCTCAGATCATTAAGGATCCCTGTAAAAGGAAGCCAGGATAAACTTGACCTCCCAGGAGTCAAAGCTGTTTAGCAAATAGAGGATGTTATAGGCTGTGACCACAGGACTGTGGTGAGAAACCCTTTGCTTTTCTGTCAAGGTAGCTCCCATACTAAATCTGAGAGAACATTTATTACATATAACTTTGATGAAATTGTTTACAAAATTTGTGCATACATAATATGTATAGGGGCTTCTAGGTAGTTTGTAGACTTATACAGCAAATAGGTACTTGATTTTTTTCCCTCCACAAACTAGCTCAAATAATTTTCTGATGTTTCGTGTTTCAAGTAGTCTGTTTTCAAATCTCACTCTTAATTATATTCTGCTTATGATTTTGTTGATCATATTATCTTATCCTCTTTTATTTGTAAGTCCACAGAGACTTAAGGCAGTGCTCAGAATTTAGGTATGAAATAGATAGATCAGCATAACAGTCATGATAATAGTCATGTTTAGTCACATACTTTTGTACTACTAAAGATTTCACAAAGCTGGATGTGTTTTTCTGAGCTACAAGCAAGCAAACAAAAGAACAAAAAAAATGCTATCTCATTCACAAGGAAACACTCTCTTATTATTTAAGGTTTCTTGATCTATCTGTTATTGAAAATAAAATCTCAGTATGGCTTTATTACACATTCTGTCCATCAATTAACAATCTTTTTTTTTTTTCTTTGATGCCTCTTTTAAAGGAAATAGTACCATGAATCATCCATAAAACTCTCCTTTCTATTTTCATAAATCAAAAGAGAGAAACAGACTAACAATTACTTGCTATGTGGTGCAGCATATAATTCTCTATAAAACACTGCAGTTATGTTAATTTGCTATATATAAAAGGCTCCATTGCTGCAGCACAGACCAAAACACCTTGAGACATTTTAATTAAGTAATTTTACATAAAAATACCAGGATTTAGAAGTTAAAAAACAACAACAAAAAAAAACAAAATAGAGAGGGAAAGCTACAATAATTAAGTAACATTTCATGTTAAATTAAGGGATTCTTATCACCTTATTATCATCTAATGAAAAGATCTGTTAAACAAATTTCGCCATGTGAATGTGATTTTCTTTTCCTAGAACAAAAATACATCTTCAAATTTTCATATCCCTCCAATCTTTTTTCACATTTATGTCAAAGGCATTGTGATCTGAGAGAAAATAACTTGTCTCAAGTAAAGGCAGAAAAACAGTTCTTTGCAGTCAAGTACAATAATGTATTTCTCCCACAGAGCCCTATTTTTTTCATATAATATATTCAATATTGCCTCAGTTTCTCTTTAAGACTAGTACAGCTATATGATCACATAGTTATCAATACTTTATAACATGTGAATGTGTGTCTCATAAATCGCAGGATGCTCGAGGGCTTAGAAAACTTCTGGTGACCAGAGATTTTTAATTCAGTGTATATCCTAAAACAGGAAATGGTGTCCTATTCTGTCCATTACTAATAGTACTTGCAGATTATGGTATTAAACAATGTCAGAATGTGTTAACAGTAAAACAAGTGGCTTGGAGCTACAGATGTTCCAAATTATGTTTTGCCAAGCGCATAGCACAAAAAAAAAGCTGAGAGATCCTTAAAAAAAATAAGGCTGATTTAACACTGTGTTTCTACCTCATAGAGTTGTATGAGTTTTTTGAAGTGTTAACTTCTAGCAAATTTCATCTGTGTAAGAGTGCTGATTTAAGAAAATATCCATGAAATGAAGATAAAACATAAAGGGTATAGGAAACTTTTTATCATAGTTAGAATTGAAGAACAAAAATTGTACATTATGAATGGCACAAAACTTCTTTTGTACAAACTTGAATATGAATTTTGTTCCCTTGAAAATTAAGAAAACAGGCAAAAAAGATACTGAAGATGTGTTGTACTGCTCTTATCACCAGCTGCATCGTTTATTATTTGACATAGAAGTAAGGACTTTAACAGTGAAGTGGCAATGATTGTATCTTGCTATCCTGGAGTATTAAGATTTTTTTTATAGCAAGAGATCAGTCCTCAGACCAATTTGTGTGAACATCAGAAGAATATAAATAGTATTTCTGTGGACAGGTCATCCTGAAATTGTGATTCAAAAACTGACAGAAGATATCTTGAGTTGCTTTAAGGAACTGATTTTCACAATTGTGTATTTATGTATACAAGGTCTCCAATTTCACCAAATATTCTTGTCCAGAGATTCATTTCCTGAAATCTGTTGAAACACTGTTACAGCCTCAGGGGCTGCTTTAGTCTTTAGGCTGCAGAAATCTTTAGCCTTTTGTAAGGATGCTGCGGTGTTTGTCTTAGTTACTGGATTTGCTTGAGAATAAAAACTATTTCACCTGAATGCTTGATTGCCTGCTTGAACTTGAAATTGTTGGCAATGAATATAAAATAAAACACACCTCAAGGATATGCTTGGAATTTTTGATCCTCCAAATCTGGATGCTTTGGAATCACACAATCCAGAAAAGATGCTGAGATATTCTCTGTATCTTCAAGGAAGGCAACAACCAGCACTCCAAACGGCAACCTTATTTATGACCTGGCACTTTGTTTCTCTTGGATTCTGCAATGCAATATTGCAGATGTCTGTCTCAGACATCAGAAACAGATACCCATTCTTAGACTTTTGACTCTGATCTATTTGATCCTTTTCTGTAGTCTCACATGCAGTGGCCCTAAAAAAAAAAAAAAGAGAGGGAGATAAAATAAAAAGTGATAGTAAATTTTAAAATAAATAACCATTGACAAAAAATTAAATAGCCCTATAATGAAAAAAATTATGCTCAATTGTAAAAATCACTCTCATATTCATTAGCATATTAAGTTCTTATTAAAATACAATGTTTCATTTAAAAAAAGCTTTTATTGAATTAATTTCATAAAATATCACTATCCACTGTCTAAACTCAACTCCTATTATAGTCTGAGAATTAGAATTTGATTTTTTTTATTTATTTGATTAGAATTTGCATTAAGAAAATGTTGCATTTTCATAAATAGTTAATCTCTGAGAAAACAAAATTCTGTTTTGCAGGACATATCTGCATATCTATAATCTAAGGAAGACTATGTTCTTAATAGCACTTTTTAGTAAAGGGGAATAATGGAAAAATGCTCAGTCACTGTTGTGAAAATGTCCTGTGAAAATGCCCCTGCTAAACAGCCAGGGCATCATTCTGTAAACAGTACGATACTGTTTTTGCATTTCAATGCATTTTTTGTTAAATACCACTCAAAGTTTTGTATTGAGGAAGGCAATACAACATATGAATAATAATGAAAGATGTATATTTGAGATGTGAATTTAGGAAAAAATTATTTACTACAACTACAAAGACCATGATGTAAAGATCAATTCCTTAATTCTGAATGAAGGTGGGTGATTCATTTTACACTTTGCAATAATTTTTAAAGTATGCTTGAGCTTTTAACTTATTCTGATTCTTATATTCAGTTCACACATAATAATGTCTACATGCAAATCTCTAATATCATGTTTACCTGAAAATTTACCTTAAGGTAATGAGTCAGTATGACAAAATTATTTATTATTTGAAATTACTGCATTCTTATGTTTTCTGTATCCTTTGAAACCTAGCATTACATTGCAGCATTATTTTAAACATACACATTAATTTAAACATTTTAAACATATTTTAAACATTTTAAACAAAGTTTGCACTTTGGTATTCAAGAAAGTGTTTAAAACAGCAAATGCATAACTATAAAACAATCTGGTCTGATTACAACATCTTTTGGTAAGATTCCTGTTATTATATGTGGCCTGGCAGCTTTATTCAAGAATTCAGGATCACTTACTTAAAAGACAGATCACAGATAATAAAACTATGGTATGCACAATTCCAGTGAGACAGTCAGCTCTTGATTCTGAAAGGGCAGGGCTTGAACAACGTTCTAACAGGGTCCTAAAGAGAAAATATATTCTGAAGAGTGACAAAGTGAAAATCGAACCTCAGCTTTCACTGCTTTTTAAACACACTCACTGTGTTATCTACTCGTTTTAGAATCATAGAATCATAGAATTGTCTGGGCCGTAAGGGACCTTCAAAGGTCATCTAGTCTGACCCCCCTGCAGTCACAGGGACACCTCCAACTAGACCAGGCTGCTCAGGGCCTTGTTGAGCCTCACCTTGAATGTCTCCAGGGAAGGGGACTCAACCACCTCCCTGGGCAACCTGTTCCAGTGCTCCAGCACCCTCATTGTAAA
>BJBW01009599.1:0-10619 GCA_004320125.1 Scolopax mira | reverse complement strand
TGACATGCTGGATGGAAGGAATGCCATCCAGAGGGATCTGAACAGGCTGGAGAGGTGGGCTTGTGAAAATTGCATGAAGTTCAACCCAGCCAAGTGCAGGGTCCTGCACCTGTGATGTGGCAATCCTAGGCAAAAATAGAGATTGGGCAGAGAATGTCTGGAAAGGAGCCCTGGGGAGAAGGACTTGTGAGTGCTTAGGGATGAGAAGCTCAACATGAGCCGGCAGTGCATGCTGGCTGCCCAGAAAGTCAACCGCATCCTGGGCTGCATCAAGAGAAGTGTGGCCAGAAGGTCTCAGGAGGTGATTCTGCCCCTCTGTTCTGCACTCGTGAGACCCCACCTGGAGCACCGTGTCCAGCTTTGGAGTCCTCAACACATGTGGATGTTGGACCACATTGGATCCACAGGATGTGGTCCCATTGGATCGGGTCCAGCGGAAGGCCACGAGGAAGATCAGAGGGATGGAGCATCTCCCCTATGAAAACAGGCTGAGAGAGCTGGGTTTGTTCAGCCTGGAAAAGAGAAGGCTCTGAGGAGACCTTATAACAGCCTTTCAATATCTGAAGGGAGCCTACAGAAGAGCTGGAGAGAGACTGTTTATGCGTTTCGTGGTTTGGCCTCAGATGGCAACGAAGGACCACGTGGCAGCTGCTCGCACAGAACAGAGTCCCTGCTGGCGATGCATTCGGGAGGGGAAAATCAAAAGAAAAAGGTAAAACTCGTGGGTTGAGACAAAGGCAATTTAACAGAACAGCAAAGTGCACAAGAAACAACAACAATAACGTGGACAGAGGAGTATACAACTGCGATTACGATACCGCCCACGGAACACACCCTACCACACTGTTCTTCCTGCTCCTTCTCCCAGGACTTCCTCCTCTTCCCTCACTTCCTGTCCCTCCCCTTCCCCGGCTAGCTCGGGCCATCTTCCTGAGCGTGGCTCAAATGAGATGGAATACTGATGTATCACCATTTGCATCACCATTAACTTGCTTGCTTTGCGGCTTTGTGTTCTTCAATGTCATCTCAGTCACCATCCACAAAGCAAATGATGTCTCCTCTTTACAGTATTATGTGTCTTTTCTTCTTCTTTTAGAAATACGCGCATTGCAACACCTCCACAAAATGAGGACATAGTAAACTCTCTGTGTTCTCTCTCTGTAATTTAGATGAACCTCTATTTCTTTGAAGTAATTTCCTAAATTATAACTTCAAGACAACTGCTAGGTCTCTCACACACATACATTTACACAATAAGCTGCCCAAATAGAGTTGTATTTATTTTCAAATGATTATTACATTACAAAGCAATCTAGTACAGAAATTGCTAACTCTGCCCAAAAACACTAGGGCTACTGAAGAAGGAATTTCAGAATCACCTTGACATTAACAGTTAACAGTGTTGTGTAAATATGTCTTATATTTCTGCTGTTCTGTAATTCAAGATGACTATTCTGGTTCCCATAGCTTGATCAGCTGCTCTATAAACCAAGCACAAGTTAGTTACTTCTATTTACTGACTTCACAGTAAAATTCTGTGGTACTATGCAATTGTTTCAGGTACTTTGTGAAAAGCACCAAGTACAGAGGTACTATAACATCTGTGGGACATAGAATGAGCACCATCAAACAGCAGAGTCCACAAAGCCACACAGACTTTTAAACACATGAGTAAAAACTTGACCAAGTATGAATTCATATCTGCTTGAGTGTTTTGAAACCTGGTTTTGGCCTTGAAGAAAAATCTAATTCCTGTCTAGCAGTTCAGGCATTCATGAGCTTTACTGAAACAAATTTGTAAGAATAATTTAATCAATGAGCACAGTATTTCTTCTTATATTATTAAACCAGAGCTAATAACAAAAGATATGACACGAACCCTGCATTTTGTAAAAGCAAATGTGCAGGATGACTTCTATTTCTAAGAGTCAACGGCCAATCTTACATCTAGGCAGATATGAAGAGTGGGGAATGAAAAATAACAGTGAGGGATTACTGTCACAAAAATTTCCCCACATGATAAGGTAAGTTAATTTTCATTAGAAACAGAAAGATTGAATATGAGAAAATAAAAATGAGTTCATTCTTTTTGTGTTAGCATGAGCATCATACTGATTATTTCACTTATTAGCGTAATTGCATTTCATAAAAAAAAACCTTGCATCCTTGAAATATAGTCTGTAATCAGATTTGAATATACATTGAAATAATTACATGCTTGATATACCATAAATAATTATGAATCCTGACCTTAACAATGCTACAAATTAAGGATTCTCCTTGATGTTGCTACTAGTAACCATTTAAATGCATCTATGCCATAGCAAATTAACATTTGCTACATGCTGGGGTCTTGATTAGATATTGTTTCTCTTAGTTTCTCTTTATGCAGTTCTACCTTGTACAGATAATTAAAATATTCATTAGAGCAAGAAATGAACCTTGGACGCCCAGACATTAGGTGATGTCTGTCTGCTAGCCCTGAAGACAGTCTCTATTTTTGTTCTTTGATGTTTGTCTTTCTGTTTGAAGCCAGACAGAGAAACGTACTTTGAAACAAACTGCAATCTTGTGATTTTGGGTATTCATTGTCTAAGTGAAATATATGGGATGGCGGGACTTGAATCCAGGATTTCCATATCTAAGGTAAGTTTTGTACTGTTAAGAGAATGTGATCAGAGATATTTCACATTTTCCTATATGTTGACCAGGATTCCATTATAATACGAGGAATCCTTTGCTGATGAAAGTTATGTCAAAATTATTAGAATCAGTGAGGTGAACACTGGTCTTGACACATATGGATTTCTCTGTGACTACATTTGCTGTTGAACAACAAAAAAAAGTTAAAGAATTCAACTGAAAATGTCCAGAAGGACACAAGTCTCATAGAACCAATATGAGAGAAGAATGATGGTCATTTGTGAAAACATATTTTTGCATTAGTATCACAAATTGAGATTCAACTAGACTACATATGCAGTAAACAGAAAGAACAGTTCTGGGTACCTTCAAAGTGCTTTTTCAATAGATTGGAGCATCTACTCATTATGCAGAATGTCAACATGAAAAAAAAATATTAAAATGTTATTTTAGATATCTGATCTCATCCTGCATAAATTCAAATTCATTAAAGTAGTCCACGTTTCAGATCAGTGATTTAAACTAGCAGCAGGACTAAGGGCACATTACAGGAGTAAATGTTTGCGGACCAAAGTTCCATACAATCTGCAACACTGCAACCACTTTGAACAACATTCAAAAAACTCCTGAGCTTTACCACAGGCCTCAAATTTCTACTAGCTAATGTAGACTCTGTGTCTTAGATGCCTGTATACCATGCCTTTGAAGAAAAAGATATCCTTAAGTCAATGTGAATTTGCTAATGAAAGTGTGTGCATATTATGATAAAAACTGTATGATTATAATTTTCAAAGTTCTTTTTGGGAAGAAGGGCAATTTGGTGAAGACACTGAGCATATACTTATTAAAAGCCCACAGAAAGAAAACTAAGGACTTTTCTTGAAGACAGGGCAGGATCTCTGGCTAAATAAAATCCTCAGTTTTGCCAAACATTGTTGTTATTACTTGATATATAGCATCTTGAGAGTTACACAGATAGGTCGCATATTTTTTTATTTTTTCTTTTATATTCCACTCATTCAGAATAATTAGCTCTGTATATTCTCAGCACTAGATACTTACGGAACAAGACATCTAATTCATTTTTAAAGACAAGAAAATTGTTTATGTACTTATAATGGACTCAAAAGCTCTAAATTGCATACTTTATGAATACAGCGTTACATTATAAAAAACAAAAGAGAAAGAAAATCTCTCAGTTGAGCACAGCCCTTTCTTTCCAGATTTACAGTGAAAAATCCAGTTATTCTCTATTGTCTAAATTGCTGAAGTGCCTTGCCTTCCAAAGGAGATAGATAAAACCATTTAGACATCATAACTCAAGTCTTTAATGGTATTTGAAGATGGAAGGATCAAAATGAAAAGGACCTACCTACCCACTTCCAGATAGTTTCGCCTAAAGATGTGTGCCTTAAATTAAATGAAGCAAAACATTTAGTACACTCTGAAAATAACCTAGAATTTCATAAATAACAGAGCTTTTGACCAGCTAGCTTCCTTCTACACAAAGTGGGACAGTATAAGTGAGGTTGATATTAAAAGGAGCAATACACAGAATAAACTGAGAAATTTGTTTACCTGACTGTTAATTCACTTTCACAGTTACGCCCTAGTTCAACAGTCAAAACTTGAGCCATCTAAAACCAGTAGTGAGTTGAGGAAAGGCAGATGTGTAGAATATTCAGCACATCATAACCTTTATTTCTGACATCCTCATTTGGAAAAAGGTCAGTGGCAAAAGCACAGATCTGGTCATGTCTGGGTGAAGGTCAATACACAAGAATTAATAAAAAAGCTGCTTGATGCTAATATTTGGGGGGGTTCACACATTTTGTTTCTTTATCTTGTATTAAAAGCAATGAGGTGCTTAAGGGAGACACTTTATTCATCTCTTCCCTCTATTTCTTTCAGCAATTTTAAGAACATCACAGAACAAAGACTCCTCTTTCATGCCTTTTCTGCTTGTTAAATTCTGATTTATGTTGTTGAAACTACATCTGTAGGCAATCAACATGCAAGTATTTGGGGATTGGTTTTTTTAAGTAACTTATAGTAGTATTCTGTATCTCATTGCTTGGAGCTTCCTAAGGACAAACATCCTATAAAAGTTTCTCATAAATCAAATTTAAGTGCACTGCAGAACTAACAGTGATAGAAAAAATGTCACACTTTGGCAGTGGATAAGTGGAGAATGACCCATTTTCAAATTAAAGTGATAAAATCTGTATGATAAAATATATAAAAATCATAACAGTTTTACTGCTGAGGGCTAGGGAGATTTAGATCAAACTTGTATCACCACTTCATTCTGACTATCTGGAAAATCTGGAAAAGCACTGTATTCCTGAAGAAACTGGTAAAAAAAATATGGCTTCTTCTTTTCCTTTTGGACCTGGACACTAAATTCAAATGAGATTGAAAGAATTATGACTTAAAAGTAATAAATCATATACAGAAGATTTTTTTTCCTTTTAAATTTTTTTTTGTTTTGTCATGGAAAATTACAAAAGAAAAAAGATTGCCATTCAAGACAAACAGTCTTAAGTCTACCAATAATTACGCCTAGCAATAATGGTCAGCCACCCTCAACTTAGCAGGTATTTCCCAGTTAAAATAGATAGGGTACTTAAAATTTTAAGTTATTATGATGCAATAAAGTTAAAACAAAATCACAATTCTAAACCAATCTCAAAGATTAAGTGTTTTATAATGCATTGTGGTGTTCATCACTCTCCAATTATACTGAGTTTTTGCTACCAAACGACAGCAGCTACACTGTTGACCCCATGACACTTTGGAAAGTAACAATACTCTTCAGAAAAGATAACAGAAAGGCACACTTACTCTCATTTTTCAAACCCATAGTAAATTACAGTATGCACACACAAAGACAAGTCTCAAATAGCTCTTAGACATCTAGTGTGTTACAAATACTGGGTTTTAGCTAACAGAGTAAAAACTATAACTAAAAGAATGAAAACACACAAATTCACTGTATTGGTGTTCAGAACTCTTTCTTCAATGTCTCTCTTCACAGATACTTCTTATGAATTTTATTTATTTAAAATGAAATAAATAGTTGGAGCATCTTTCATTTCAGTCATGACTATCTATGAGAATTAAATATTAAGCCTAATTTACAGGTTCTAAAATTTATTTTGAGTTTTTTGTTAGTTTTTACTTTTTAAAGCATGAAATAGGTGGTATTAGGCATTAAATATGTGTGTATATATATGTGATACAGATGCACACTGTTATGCATGTAGATCTGTATGCACATATATTTGTAAACTGCATTTTACCTGTATGTCTGTGTACCCAAAACTGTAGACACATTGGTATTGTTAAATTTTGCAGCTAGAGTGCTCATATGGAACCTATAGAGGGAAACTTGTCGACAAATAAAGATATAAATATTTCTGAAAATGTGTAATATTGCTTCCTCACAAAGTTGAGTTTATATAGCATTACTGTTATGGACACATACTAGATAGTGTGATAGACTATTTTCAAAACAATTTTCAAAGAAACTAATAAGAGGATTTTCTTCCTTCTCGGCAATCTTCAGGTTACCTAAGAAAATTAGAATTTAAAAAGCACATGAAAAAAGGGGTTCTACAGTTTCTGTATTTTACCTACTGCATTATCTGTTTCTGCTTCACAGTGATTTCACAGTTCTATTTACAAGGTAAATATGCATATTTTTGGATAGGGTTTTTATAATGTCTGTATAGCAGATAAGCAAAGCTGAACAATCAATACTTTATTCTGTTTTGTTTTGGTTTTTTTATTATTTTATTTTATTATTTTATTTTATTAATAAGAACCTTCAAAGTTGCTGTGAAGACGTAAGAAATTACATTATAGCAAAGAAACATATGAACATAGATTTTGTTTATATCAAATAAATTTGTCCTCTTCATTCTTATTTCCATCTATGAGAAGCAGTCTCAAGATCAATTCATCCATCAACTAGAGTATGTCACAGGCAAACGTAGCACTGTGCTTTTCTATTGCAGGTTTGATAAAACCTTTTTCTCCTGTTGTTAACAGTAAAACCTCCCTCTCTCATTTCTCAAATGCAAAAGTCTTTGTAGCATATTGCTGAGCTGAATCTGTCTTACACTCTTTGCTGTTAAAGTGTGCATCAAAATATGCCTGAAAACAGAGTGACCATTATTCAAAACAAGATAGTGGGTTGAAATATCTTGATTGTGGCAATTGACAGGCTGGACTTTAATTTTCAACATAAGGAAAGTTTATAGAATCATAGAATCATCTGGGCTGGAAGGGACCTTCAAAGGACATCTAGTCTGACCCCCCTGCACAGTCACAGGGACACCTCCAACTAGACCAGCTTTCCTGTAGGCCCCCCTCACGTACTGGAAGGCTGCTATTAGGTCTCCCCGGAGCCTTCTCTTCTCCAGGCTGAACAACCCCATGATAAAGTTAGAATGATTTTGTATTTGTGGAATGCAACCAATAAATCTTTATGACAATCATCACTGAAATAGTTACTCACTTTGTTGAGACATGAATAACAAAGATACAAGTTGCACAGGGGAATGCTTCATTGCCACTATAAAATTTTGCATAACTAGCATCAGATCTACCTGACTCACTTTTCTCAGCAGTGACAGTGACCATAGACTTTTGAAGATGTTTTTATTTTGAAAGCTTGATGAACTGTCAGTTCATCAAGACACTTTTTTTCAGAATTGTGTATGATGCTAGTGAAATATTCAAAAAGCATTTATGAATAATAGGTAAATTTATTAAAATTAATGGAGAAAAAATTAAATAAGGAATATGTGGCTTAGTTTCTTAATGGTCATAAAAATACATGGGTTTATCACTTAAAAGTGTTTTTTATGAAAAGAAAATTGTATCTTTAATTTCTATCATTTCATTGTGACATAGGAACTTTCTGAATAATGATAGTACTTTTTCATATATGGGAGAACAAATTATTATAGATGAGCGTAAATACTTGTAGTCCAGCGGGGTAGAGTTTTGTTTAACTGACCCCATGTATATACACACTGCTCCCAGGAGGCAAAAGATGGAAAACCACCCTCAACAGAGCTAACACAACAAATAAGCCTCTCCCCTGGTTCACGTGGTGCTTACATAACGCAGTATATTCACATGAGAGGAGAGATAGCTAAACAGAAGTATCCCAATGGAAGTGATAAAATAGTACAAGGAGGACTCTGTGAACAAAGCATAAGCTTAAGTGTTTAAAGAGTAAAGCTAAGAAGCATAGAAGTATTTAGTAGCAATTTCACCAATATTTCTTCAATATTGTCATGCACTGTTCCTTACTTCATTTTCTAAATCTCCAGGTACCCTCTTAAATATAGCTCCTCCGAGCAAACACCTTTTAAATCTATCTTGATGAAACTGACTCTCGTAGTGTATGAAAGCACAGACCCCGGGTCGTGATGCAACCAGAATCGTTTGTTACAACAAACACGCAGTTTATATAGTCCTAAGGATCTTCTTTCTCAACCGACAAGCTTCTTCAACCCCCAACTGCCAAACGGGCAGAATTTTCCTCAATCAGTAGGGTCGTTAGACACTGCTTATGGGTCGTTAGGACTTGCTCACGGGCAGTCGGCTGCCAGTGTTCATGCTGCTTCTATTCTTTCTTCTGGTCTTTGCTTCTTCCACAATCCTGTTCACCCACACTCTCTCTGTCTCCTGCCAGCTTTTTGGATCCTATAAGCTGGATCTTATTGGAGGTACTGGAGTTGGGTTGTTTCCCTGCACTCCTTGTGCAACCTAGTCTCAGAGACCATGAGAAAAAATAAAGGTTCTGAGTCCAAATTTCATTAAGAAAAGGAATTATTTCATTAAGAAATGAAAAACAGCAGTTTCAGATCTGACAAGAAAATTCTCTATAGTTATTTTTCTGTATAAAATGTTGTATATTTACAGCTACAAAGTCATCCAATTGAGATGGCAAAGAGTCTATTCTCATATTTTTGAAAGATGGGGTGGCTTCTTATTCAGACTTTCATACACATGAACTGAATTATCCATTTACTTACCACCAAAGTAAAATTATGCTGCAACAAATCTGTGCTTCATTATGCATACAGCAGTATTCTTGAAAATTATTGGTACTAAAGAATTAAAATTAACTTGGTTTGGGGTTTGATATTAGCCTGAATAAGGTTAACAGTGGGCCTTTAGAAGAAAAACATGCACTTGCTGTGATAGTCTTTGAAGACTGTAACGTACATTATACCTTGATCTTATCTCTTTATATTATTTTCCAGAATGTACTGCATTTCTTTGCATTTTTTTTCTTGTCACTTACTATTGCTTAGTTGATTTTGCATTTAAATACAGCAATATTGATATTGTTTTGCTGACTACCTCTCCCTTCCACCCATGCCTACAACGCATATTAAATGCAATAAAGCACCACAAAATGCATGTGGTAGCTCAGTGTGGAGATGGGAAAAGCCTGCATTTACAACAGAAAGGCGAGCTTCTTCTTCACTAACTGAAAACTTCAGCATTCCAGAAAGCTCCAGAAAATTATTGTGTCTTTTCATACTCTTTACAAGAATGTAAATGCATACTTCATGTATAAAAGCATGTTGTAGTAACATAAAATCAACATCTGTGAAAGGGCAGCCAAGAAGTAAAATGCTGTAGTGAAAAGATTAAAGTATTTTACATGGAGACATAACAAGAGAAATTTTCTTGCCCCAAATTTTTTTGAGGAGGAGAAGAGAGAGAAATACTTTGACCAGGCAACACAATCTGAATACAAGAGGATGAACACTTTTCAGACCCAGGCATTTATGAATTTGTAAGATTCCCACAAGAGCATGCTGGATTTATTTTCAATATATCAGCCTCCAGCCAAAGGAATTACATTATTTTCCTCATTAATCCTTCCATTCTTCTATTTAAAGTGTAATTAATTTTAAGGGCATTGCTTTCCCTACAAGGAATGATGCCTGATAGAATTACATTTTTCATAGCTAAGACAAATTTTTCCTAAAATAATTTGGTTTCCACTAACTTAAAAAATCTATGTTGGTTTCGATCTGGATTAATTTAGAGTAAAGGTATCACAACTTAGCATCTGCTACCAATAATGTCCTGTTTCTAATTAAAAGTGAAGTGTCCTTTTTTTCAAAAATGTCACAAAAATGTCCTTGGGTCTCAAACAATGTGTCAGTCTCTAAGATAGCTCTTCATTAGGTTCCTGACAACCTGAAGTTCTAGACCTTTGATTCTGAAGTGACCCAAGGCAGGGCACAGAGACAGAACACTTACCACAGCAGTCATGTCTATTGTCTTCTTTGTCAGTTCAAGCTGTATTTGTCCATTGGCTTAATCAGAGATTTTCTGCTTCACAGGAGTGTAACCAACTGCCCAAGTCTGGCATGAAGATGGCCAAAAAATGACAATCACAAAGGTCAAATACAGGAAGAAAAAAAATATCTCATCACTAGGCTTATAATATAAAATACTGTCTGGATCACATTGGAGCATAGTAATAAGAAGCGATATAGGAAAACTGAAAAAACAAACCAGAAGATCTTCATAGTGGCTTGTATCTCCGACAGAAGAGATGAACGTTGCTGCTAGTCTCTCAAAGCACTATAAATGTTCCTATAGCCACCAATAATTTTATCCTCTCCATTCACAGGTATGTATAAAAAAAATTTTGCACGAGTCAATGGACTTGTTAAAGTGTACAACAACTGAGAAAGAGTGAGGGAAATCATGTCCTTATAGTCTGAAATAATTCTATACTGCTATAAAAATTCTATACTGCTACATATATTTAAACATAAAGTAGCTACATAATGGTTTAGGAATATTTTTGAACAGAGTAGTAAAAGGTTTTGAATAAGAAGCATTAGATGCATTCAATATTCCAGCTGTGTTCTATGATCAGAATGTGTGTTGTGGTTTCAGCTGAAATCACTGCAACCGGACCAACAGAT
>BJBW01009594.1:28196-53135 GCA_004320125.1 Scolopax mira | reverse complement strand
ATGTGTCTCAGTCCCAAGTTTCTGGCAAATTTTTGCCTTTTCCAATATCCACCACCTTTCCTTTTATTGGCAATAACGCTGTCTGACAGTCACTATTTTCTCTCATAAGCTAACTGAAAAATCAAGACTTTGGCAGCTTCTGGGTTCTCCACTTGTCTAGTAATAGCTGCCTGTAATTATCTATAAAGGTAACACAGGGTTCTTGGGGGTCTTGCTTTATAAATGCAAAGGACCCTATTTTTTGACCAGCCTTGGGAACTGGCTGCCATGCAGTAACTGTTAGTCGTGACGCCTGCTCAGACACCAGTCCATCTAAGCCCACCTGGGCTTGCAGAGTCAAATAATTCCCAATCCTCATCAACACATCCTGATTAGGTATCCCATTACTCAAATTATCCATTACCTGTTCAACCACCAAATAATTGTATTCCATTTGCCATACAGCATACTGAGCAGCAGTAAGAAGAGTTTTCATTAATACTTTCCAATCCCATGGTAACATAACATTTCCTACTGCTTCTAAAATGCCTGCTGTTAACATATTCTGCAGCCCATTTTCATGTATAGATTTTTTTTTAGGTTCCTTGAAAATTTGGTAAGGTAATTCTTCACGAGCAGGAGGGTGATTAGCTTTATATATCACTGGATATTTAGCAGGGGAGTTGCACTAGATGATCTCCACAAAGACAATTCTGTAATTCCGTGAAATGCAAAAGAAAAATCCCCATTTTTTAAAAGCTTCTTCCTTGCACTTTTGCATTGCTGGGAGCTTTCCAGGCTGTTTTCAAAAAGGGGTTTGGGGGTGATTGGCAAAGACCTCTTTTCTGACAACAGCATACTCAACTGTGTGTGTGAGGTAATGGTGTATATAAGTTAGGTTCAGTTTCTGGGTTGATTGGACCAGGATCGAAGGGATTATTCGGAATTTGATCATTTGAAGAAGTCTCAATGTCCTTATAAATATTTTGCCTTCAGTATCTTTAGTTACAACAGCCTCACCAGGTTTCAACTCAGGTAGTGCTGAATATAAAAAACCACCAGGTTACTACTGCCGAATCTGGGATATCAAACCCAACTCTTTCCTGTTTTGTAAATGCTCTCCTACTTTTTCCCATTGTGAGCTATCAAAGGTACCCTCAGATGGAAACCAATTGCAATGTTCCTTTACTAGCAATAACAGTTGAGATAATTGCTCCTCATTAGTATTAGAGACAGCAAAGTTTGTTGCAAAGCCTTTAAGTATAACTTATGTTTTCATGAGGAGGAGTCTGTCTGTCCCATTTCTAACAACAACCCCGTAACTTCCCTGTTCAACTGGCATTACTCTTCCTTTTTACAAGGAATTGTGGCCACAAAATGAAAAGCTGTATACTCACCTGTCGGGCTGTTTGCCACTGAAAAAGATGAGCCTCAGGTGGGGCACCAATTTGCAGCGATGACTGATCGGGACACAACTGTATGCTATAAGCAGAAGCAGCAGCAGCCTTCATTCACATACACAAAACTATACGTATAGAGCGAGTTTCTGAGCTGTTTTGCCAAACAGGGTGAGCACTCTGAAAATCCTGCCTGTTTTCAGCCACATCTCTCTACACACACTCCTCCAGGCGGTTTTGCAGCCTGACTTTCACAGACACACACACAATGTTGAGGTTTTGCGGTGTTTTTTCTCTCCAGCCAGCTCGAAACAATCTTATTCTTAAAGCAATATACTCTTAGTTCTGCTTAAGTTTTGTTTGGTCTGACATATGTTCAGAAGGGTTCTAAAATCAGTCTTGATGGATCTTCCAGATGTTCTGCGTGACCCCAACACTCACCAGTTGCAGACATTCACCCACTACACATATACGTTTCAGTTGCTAAAAAGGGAAGAGAAAGCTCAGTGCTGCAAAAATTATTACATTCATTTTTGGGCAGCTTCTGTCATTAAGGTAGAAGAGGCATTCTGACACACTGCAGTTAGAAAATCAAAGATAAAAGACGACCTACCGTACACAGCAATAAGCAATTTCAGTGCAAATACGAGAAGATTTTCCTAGATTTCTGTTATAGGTTATATATTCCGACAGTATTAAAACACAGCTCCTTTGTTAATATCACAGCAGAAGAGAACATTTATACGTTTAGTCCACAGATTGCTACATCTGCCCAAAAGGAAAACACCACGGCTGCAACAGAGGAAATCGCCTCTCAACTATAAGCTCCCCCTTTCTTCTTTAAAAAATATGTCAGCTTTTAGAGTGAAGTAACAAAAGGCTGATCTTCAGGAAAGAAAAAACTGTTACTTACCGAAAAATCATCAGTTCCAGACATTTTGCTGAAAAGTAAGGTAAGATAAAGTGAAATTTGTTGAAAATAATAAAAGCATTTCAAGGAAGAACTTGAACTCTACGTTTGTCTCATTCAAACCACAGCAAATGTTGAACTGGTAGCACTTTGCTTTAATGATTCTGGCCCATACAGATGAAGTGCTACCCAAATACTTTCCTCTTGATAAAGTTTGCATAAAAAGGAAAGTCTTCAGCCTCTACCTGTCTCATCTCAGGCAGGAGCGACACAATGCAAATGGGTCACATTACACTATGAAAAAAAATACTTCAAATATTCATAGCAAGTAGGCAGCCTACCCAGAGAGTGATGCTGGTAAAGTATTCGAGGTCTGTTCTAAACTGGGACTCAAAAAAATTATGGCAGGCTGTTTGCAGGTAAAGTTAATGCATCTAAACCAAAACATGACTGAATCCCCCCCCACCCCCAACCTTACTGTCGGAAATAAAAGAACTACAGTTTGGTGATGCTTTGTCCTCTAGTTATTTGGTGGATGCTCTTATTTACATTCGCTGACCCCAACTAGCCTTAACAGAATGTAGACATGGCCATGGTGGCATTAATGCACACAGAACTTCTAACCTCTCAATGCAATCAAGAAACATTGAAAATAGAGACCAATGAGCCAGGTGTTATCTTTGCATGAAGGCAACTACTGCACTTTGAGCTTTCCAGAGCTCCATGGCAATGCAGACTGACTGGTTTTGTCAATCTCTCAAAGCCATACAAAAGGACAGCTCTTTTAAACCTGAAGTTATATTCAGTTAAACGATCTGACAACAAATATTGATTCTTGAAAGGATGATCAAGAACAGGTGAAATAGGTGGATGTCATGCCCTAGTGCAGCCAGAAGGTTTTAGGGGAGAGTGTAGGAGATAGAGAGGAACATAGGAGGAGGAAAAACACAAATTATAAGTCAAGAGCACAAATACGTCTGCCAAGTTGATCCCCACAAAAACCAATCCTTGATCTTTGTTGCTGATGGTGAAGACCCGAGTTTTAACATGGGGACTGGTCTCAGGGATGCAGGTTTGTACAGACAAGCCTCCCACAAATAGATTTATGAGCTCTATTAGATTATAAATTACATAATGCAAACAATGCATATATAAACTAGAGTCTCCTCTGAAGCTGCCTTGTAAGTTTATTACTATCTACACAGTTTCCTAATCCTAAAACAATACTGGATCAGAACAAGTGGCTGCTTAGCTCAGCATCCCATTTTATCTTCATCAATGACAGCAGGGAAGAGCAAACACAGGGATGACACCCTCCCCAAAACTTCAAGGATCCCAAGCTCAGAGAATTCCTAAGTTGTAGGCAATTTTTATGCAGTAACGAACCTCAAAAGATTTCTTTTCCACAAACACCTCTAGTTTCACCTACAACACTCACTGGTGAGGAACTCCAGTTTGTTACACAAAAAGGTACCTTCTTTTTCTGTTCTAAACCTGGATCTCATTAGATTCAGCTGTTGCTCCCTTATTCTCGCAGTTGAGGAAATTAGGAAACGTATTCTTATCCCCTCTGCCCATGCAGCTCATTATTCTACAGATTTTTTACCATTTTCCTTTAGCTGTTCCTCCTCCAGGCTGAGCTGCAGCTGATTTCATTGACCCTTGCGCAGCAGCTATTCCATACCTTTGATTATTCTCCAGGTCTCTCTTTGAGGCTTTGCCAATTTTTCTGTATCTTTTCAGACGGATGACAAGAAAGAACCACAGAGAATTCAAGAAGTGGGATAACCACTGATTTATACAGTTTCATAATTATGTTCTGGTTTGTGCTCTGTTTCCTTCCTAACGCTTCTTAATGTTTCATCTGCTTTTTGATCACTACGGGACGGACACTTTGGTGGCAGTATTTCACTTCTCAGTGTTAAGGGTCAGCCCATCATTTTATATATGAAATTATATGCACCGCTCTACATTTATCTACTCTGAGTTACATCAGATTTATTGGCATTGAATTATATCGGCCATTTTATTACCTAATCTTTACTTTCTTGAATGGCTTCATAACAGCAAGACACCGTTCAATTCATTTCCCCAAATCCCCATGGAAACCCAGTGAACTTCTCAAGTTGCACCTAATAATTTAAATAAACCTTTGAAGAAACACATATCCAAAGAGGAAGCGCCCTGGTGGTAGTTGGTGCCTAATTGCCTGAATCCAAAGCTTTGTCAAAGGTCCAACATTAGGTTCTAACAGCAGTAGTGCCTTCAAGGAAGAACAAATACCTGATTTTAGCATCAGATGAGAATCTTGTACCATTCATGTCATTAACTATTTGTTTAAAGTTGCAAAACCAACTTCACTACACCAGGAAAGTGGTTTCTGCTCCCATTATTAACAGCTCAGCTGTTTGAGAGACATCTACCAGAAAAAGCTCAATTTCTCTTCAATAGATAGCTCTTTTTTTTAAAAAGAGTTTGTTAGTTTTTGCAATGAACCACGCTCAATAATAATGAGAATTTGGCATGTGCTTTTTAATGCAATTTACCTGCATAGACCCAGAAGCTATTTGACATAACCCACAAAAATATAGGAAATCAATCATTAATATAGAGAAAAAACACAAAACTTTTTACTCAAGTGTGCACATAAATGTATTCATAAGCAAAAAAAGAAAATGTTAGAAAAAGCCACAACAGAACAGGCCAAGAAAATCAGCCTTTCTTTAGGCAGATGGAGAGATGGGGTAAGATCAACCGAAAAACAGATCTACAAGAGATCGAAAAAAAGCCCTCAGAAGTTAGACCATATGTTGCAAGGGAGAGAAGGAAGAGAGGAAACAGCCCTAAAGGAGAACTCGGGAGAAAATCCCATGGTCTGTCACAAAAGTGCAGAATAGTAAATTCAAGTCAAAGCAGTGGATGAACACAGTTGAAACGGATATCAACAAATATTCCCCATATTTGTCAGCAAATCGGTTCAAAATATTTCCCTGCCGTGAAAATTGAGGAAACAATTCCGCTGCATGGCTCATGGAAAAAAAAATAATAGTTAAGCATCGCTTATAATGAGATTTATTGGCTTTTTTACTTGGCAAGCAGACTAGAGCAACATTTGTTGGCAACATTTGGCATAACTGAGTCAATGCCAAGCATGTCAAGGATCCTCTCGCAGACAGGATGGCCTACTTCAGGAAAACACATTTAAGCCGGGTACTGTCACCTTCATTTCATAAAAAAGAAATTGAACTTACCGTTAGGTATGTTCAGACAACATATGAACTAATTTGTACTTAAATCTGTAATGTATATTCCATTCAATGCTGGTATAAAGAATTTCAATCCAAGCCTTACAGAGAAATACCAATTCTATTTCTAAGAGCATTGCCCAAGGCATTCACACACTCACAAATTAGACTCAGAGACACCATCAGACAGAAGACCTCCAAGTAACTGCATTTTAAAGCCCCCACTGGGCACACGTGGGCTCAAGATTTTAGAAAAATGTAACGAATGGTGCCTTGACTAAGTTTTTAGAGTCAGTAGAGTTAACAAATGGAATCTCATCTTCTCTTGAAGCTTTCCTAGAAAAGCACTGCACAAGCTCTGATAAGAATAGAGAAAAACAGATTCATCTAACAGACGTCTGTTTTGCCACATTTAAACTCCACTTCAAATTATTCTTTCCTGGAATTGGGGGGAAGAAAGAGTGAGTGAAATGAGGAGGGTTCAGAAGTTTAAGTGATTTGGCAGGGAGTAGAAAGACTACAGAACCTGAAGTCCTCCCATCCACTGGGCTGTAAGATAAGATTTCCTTTGTTTGCTGAAGGCCACCCCCCCTGGAAACATCCCCTGCTTTCTAGAAGCACAGACCCTGCCAGCTCTGGATCCGCTGCTCAGGGCATCATTTCTCAGCCACCTCTGAGAACACATATGGCCAGAAGTGTGAAACTAAAGCCACAGGAAAAAGAGAGATGACCAATGTCTGGGGAAGAAAAAAAAGCATCTAGGATCAGCATCTTTCTCATGCTTTATCCTAAAAAGCAATGGGAGGGCATGGAGGACTTCCATCATGCCTACGCAGAAACCACACAAAGGAAAACCTTCAGACCGTGGTCCAAGGCCTCCCAGACACCCACAAGCTGCTCCCAAAAATTAACAGCAGGTAGGTGAGACGAGCAATCCTGTCGGGCAGCAGGCAGCAGGCTGGAAGAAGGTTGAGAAGCGCTTTGATGCAGCACTGTGAGGCTAGTTCTACCAAAAGCCTTCAAGGCCAAGCGGTGATTTTTCAGAGAACTCTGTGAAAATCCCCATTTCTGGAAGCATGATGCTACCTGTGGCGTACTGAATCCATCAGCTTCCACAGTAAAACAGCTCCAACAACATTTTTCAAGCTCTAGACCCTCTCTGATCACATCCAGCTTTGAAACTGATGGATGGAGTAGATTTTTTCCCCATGCTCCTGCCTTCCCTGGCTTTTATCCATCACCAGTCCCTAGAGAACACTGTTAGAGCGCTGCCCAAAACACTTTATCTTTTCTTTGACTAAAGCTATCCAGAACTAAGCATCAACTGCTGATTTTTTTTTTTCCCCCCCGAGTTGCGTGACATTTTTCAAATGCTTGATGTGCCAGATTTAGTTCCTGTCTCCAAGATCATCATCTTTCAAACACAAGAAAAACCCTTTCTCTGCTGCATTTCCACTGGGTGGCATGGCTCTATCAGCAAAGAGGTTCTTTTGTCACTGGAACATGACTAATGCCTACCAGCATAACCTCATCTACAACAAGATTTCTGCCCACATAAGTAGAACTACCCAACATAGCTACACAGAGAAAATGGAAGGGAAACCAAATCTTTTGACAGCTTCTAAATGTTTTCTAAAATATGCAAATTTCTGCAGCTTCTACCTTCAGGCATTAAGCGTCAACATTTTAGAGCTGGCCTTTCCCTATTTTTAATGCTGAGGCACCTGCATATCGTGCAATCATTTAGTCTGACCCACACGGTTATTCATCAGGAGAACGAAGACAATTGGTAAATGGACTCAAGGGAAAAAAACCAACAGTTGCATCATTAATAGCTACGTGAAATTTAGCAATCTTTTTTGCTCCTTCCCATGTCTGTTTTGACAGACAAAAAGGACAGAACTCAGATTTTTCGTTTTCAGATTTTTCAGGACAGATTTAACTAGGACTGACAACCAAAACATTGCAGTTGCTATGAATTACCAGCTACCAGAAAAACCCCAAATTTTTCAAAACAGAGGTCTTATCACTTTCTAAGACCTATAACATATGGTCACCACATCACAAGCAGATGGTTCCAAACCCAGCAGACACCGATCACTTCTGAGGTGGCTTGTTTGTGTGCCAGCTGTGATACAGCAAGTCTCCACTGCCAAAGACCACTCCTGCCCACGCCATCCTACCTTGTGAATCTTGCAAGAAAATATATTAGTCCAGCAGATCAGAATAATTAAAAGGTATCTTCCATAGCTGCCTCTAAAGTTTCTTGAGAGGCATGGAGCCCATTCTTATCATGCTATCTTCATTTTCACATTTATAGCTAGCTTTATGTTCCAATTATCAATTCTTCAGAAGTCTTCCTGAATTAGCTGTAAAAGCTATTTAAAGAATACCTATGTTCTCCTCCTACCCAAACTATACAATCAGGAATCATCAGCTTTATTAGTTTTATTTCTTTTACATGAAATAAACATACTAGCCCTAAGTGTGAGTAACTATCTAACATTTTCACTGACGGTTTTTGGGTTCCCTCCCCAGCAATAAAAACATCAAAACTGTGTGTCATGTTCCAGTTCTAGCCTCAACGGTGACAAAATAAACCACACACCTTCCTGCTCCTTTACAAAGGCTTTTTTTCTTTTTCCAAGATGACTGCTTTTCAGGATACAATCTCACTGCATGGATACATTCGGATCCTTTCACATCTTGATTTGGCACTGCTGAGATATACTTGAATGAACTCAAACTTCAAGAATATAAAAAATGGTATTTGGTATTACCAAATACTTGTGGTATTTACCACGAATTATGGCATCAGCCACTGCTCTCTACAGGTCGTGGGGAGGGCAGTTTCAGGGTGTGACAGTTTTGTTTAAAAAAAACCCCAACCACCACCTTTGTTCATACATCCACTGATAATAACATTGAACAACAACAGATCAACAGTCTTCCACAAAATCCAGCTAGAATCAAGTTTTCTTTTCAGAGATAAAACCTGACAGATAAGTAGTTCTTGCTCAAAGAAACTTGCCCTTTGATACCACACAGCGCTGGCCTCCCCAGTCCATCCCTTAAGAACATTAACACTTGATAAAACGAATCAATTTTTCATAACCCACTAAAAATTGCCTTGCCTGAAGCCTTCTTTGGTGAAGGACCTTTGAGTTAAACAGTCACTTATATGCGACCCACGTTCATTTATAGCGTCATTTACAAATTACGGCCACAAAGCATAAATACAAACCGATAAAAGGTTTTACCCAGTCAAGCCAGAGCAGCTACTCCCGTTACACCGGGTATAACGGGATCTGCTACAGACGAGCTCCCTCCACCCTCAGACATCAGTAAAACCGCCCCTCCCCTACCCAAAGCGACAACAGCCAACAGGCCGCCCCCGGCACCCGAAGCCATACGCCGTGTTCCCGGGCGGGGGAGGCAGGCTCCAGCCCCTCACCGCAGCCCAGCGACCCGCGGTAGCTCCGCGGCCTCTCCCGGGGGTGTGAAAGGAGCAGAGCCAGCTGCGGCCCGACGGTCCCCGGGGAGCGGTGCGTGATGGAAGCCCCCCCCTTCCCCTCCTCCCCACCCTCGCAGCGGCCGGGCGGGGCGGCAGAGCAGGTACCTGTGCGGGAGGAGCGCGGCCCGGCGGCGCGGCGCAGGCCCGGAGCGAGGCGGCGGCCCGCAGCACCACCGCCACCCCCGACGCCCAGGCGGAAGCGGAACTGCGTCACACACCACGCCCCTCCCCGCCACCACCCGGAAGGTCACGCTCTTGGCCCCGCCCACACCACTGGCAGCGCCCCCCGGCTTCCCGCCCCTGCCGCGCGGTCACGTGGTTCCCGCATCCCCCTCAGTGCTCCCCCCCCCCAACACCTCAGCGCGCCGGAGCTGACAGGATCCGCCGGGCCGGGGCCTGCTGGCGGGAGCGCTCGGGAACGGGCCGTCCGCCGGCCACCGAGGGGGTGTTTTCAGACGCAGGAGATGCTGGAGCGAGTCCAGAGAAGGGCAACGAGGCTGGTGAGGGGTCTGGAGAGCTAGTCTTGTGAGGAGAGGCTGAGGGAGCTGGGGGTGCTCAGCCTGGAGAAAAAGGAGGCTGAGTGAGGGGAGACCTTCTCGTTCTCTCCAGATCCCTGAAGGGAAGGTGCAGCCGGGGGAGTCGGTCTCTTCTCCCAAGGGGCAAGAAATAGGACCAAAGAAGTGTGGCCAGTAGGGAGGGGGGTGTGTGATTCTGTCCCTCTGCTCCGCTCTGGGGAGACTCCCCCCCCCAGTGCTGCCTCCAGCTCTGGGGCCACCAGCATCAGAAGGACATGGAGCTGTTGGAGTGGGGCCAGAGGAGGCCATGGAGATGCTGGGAGGGCTGGAGCCCCTCTGCTGGGAGGGGGGGCTGAGAGAGTTGGGGGGGTTCAGCCTGGGGAAGAGAAGGCTCCAGGGAGACCTTCGAGCCCCTTCGAGTTCCTCAGAGGACTCCAGGAGAGATGGGAAGGGACTCTTGATCAGGGAGGGGAGCCATGGGACAAGGGGGAATGGTTTTAAACTGAAAGAGGGGAGATTAAGATAAGATCTCAGAAAGAAACTCTGAGGGTGGTGAGAGCCTGGCCCAGGTTGCCCAGNNATGCTCTTTAAGGTCCCTTCCAACCCGAACCATTTGATCATTCTATGACAGAAGGAAATGGCCTCAAGTTGCGCTGGGGAAGGTTTAGATTGGATATTAAGAAAAATTTTGTCACAAAGATGGTTGTCAAACATTGGAACAGGCTGCCTAGGGAACTGGTGGAATCTCCACCCCTGGAGGTATTTAAAAGCTGGGCAGACGTGGTGCTGAGGGACATGGGTTAGTGGTTTTGCTGGTGTTAGGCTGATGGTTGGACTCAATGATCTTAATGGTCCCTTCCAACCTTGATGATTCTATGATTTGCTGTCTTGGCTAGCTGGTTTACCTCTCAGCCAGCAGAAAATTCCACCAAATTTTACTTCATGTTACCCAAAATGGCCGGTTTTCACGCTTCAGACCTAGAGGATGGATGGCGCGCCTGAAAACTTGGCAAGTTTTATTATAGGAGAACTACATCTCCCTGCATATCTTCATATCCTCACACCCTTTGGTAAGGAGGACTAAATATACGGTGCCATTTTCCTGCCCTGCCCCTCTGAGCTATGGCACTAATCCTGCAAGTATTTGCTTGTACAGATAATTCCATGAAACTCAGCAGAAGTGTGGGCGATGGCAAGCACATGCCAACAATCCTGTCCTTTCCCCTTGCAAGTGCCCATCTATTTGCACTTTTCAAGGTCATTATTTGGCCTTTATTTTTGAAGCAACTGGGAAAAATCAGCGGCAAGAGGAGGCCCCAGGTGCTACGGTAGCTGCAAGGGGCATAAAAGCTCAGTATTTTTACTGATTTATTTGCATTGCTACTAAAACTGAAAAGGTATTCGCTGCAGACCCTGCCCTGTGGTGACATGATAACTCGGTTAATCTACTCACTCTGAATTTAATTAAAAGCCGTGGAAAATTTAGGCTGGTTTCACAGTTCTTTTGCAATTGCCTTTCCGAATCCGGCGTTCACTGGGAATTGGTGTAGCACCAGCCCTTCTGGCGTGGCCTCAGTGGGAGAAATGAGCAAATAAGAGTGAAATCAATCTTCCTCCCAGCTGGATGCAGTGGTTCAGCTCACCTTTGCTTTTCCACGCTCCAAAGGGCCTCGCCGTGGGCGGTTGCTGCCATGTCCTGGACTGCCAGTGGTGACAGCAGGAGTCCCCAGAGTGTGACGTTTCTTCCTGAGCAATCTGGTCGTTAGAAACCTTAATTGATGAGCACACACACGCCGCTGAGGATGGTGGTGATGTCTCATCTTAAATAGCAAACTGGGGCTGCGGTAGCACTTCTAAGCAACAACCTTACCAGCCAAACTTGACATTAGGATTGCCCAATGTGTAATAAATGCAGAAGCAGAAAGGAGGAGGAATATTTGCACAAATATTTGTTTGTATACACAGCTTCCCCTGCTGTAGACACAAACGTAGTTCTTCATCTGTGTGTATGTATATGCTGAGGGTTGTAAAAAGAGCTGCAGACTTTACATAAATCATGTGCAATTGATCCCTCTCAGTGCCAGGATTAGGGCTTGGGGGGCCTAACACCGAGCCACATCCCATTGGAAGGCACTATTTTGCACTCTAACTTATGTAATGGAAAAGAAATCGGAATGAAATGGCAAATTTAGAGCTTGCATGCAGCTCTTAAGGAAGACAATGGAAGCTGTGTGAAAGAAATCGGGCTCCCACTTAGTAAGAGGCATTATTTCCTATGCCTCCATTGTGCGACCTGTGATGGTATTATTTAAATTATTCAGCAGGGCTGTTTGGTGTGATAATGTGAAGGGAATTTTTCATTGCAAGTCCACGTTGCAGGGCCTGTGCTGTTGCCTCCCTGTTGCAAGTATAGGCCACTTATTTTTTTTCTTCAGCATCATATAAATATTTGGCTTGGAAAGAAGCTCTGGTCCAACCTCTGGCTTAAAACAGGGCTATCTTCAAACCTTGTCTGGCTGAGTTTTGAGTGTTTCCAAAGCCAGAGATTGCACAACCTGTCTGAACACTCAGTCCAGTCCCTAAATACGGTCCCTGTGAATACCAGCATTATTCCTTGCATCTCCTCACACTTTCCCTTGCTGCTATTTATGAATCCTGCTGCCTGTCCTTTTGCCACGTTACCTCTGCAAAACATCTGCCCAACTGTGACCCAACTGTGGGTGGCTACAGACTGCAGTGACATCCCTCCTCCCCTCTCTTAGCCCAAAAATACCACTTCCACACCCTCTATTGATACACCAAATGCTCTGGCTCCCCAGCTACACCTGTGGCCTGGCCCATCAACATCCCTCATGTCTTTGAGTGGCAAAATTGGGCATACTTGGCTGACATAGCTTTTAGTTTGGGTTAAAAGACCAACAGACAATACTTAAATCGTCCAATTTAGTACTTTTCAGGGACAATAACGCAGATCTTGAAATGTGACAAGCATCAGAGGCAGGAAACTTTATCGCACCCGGAGGGCTGTGCACGCCACAAACAATAAATCCAGAGGAACAATAGCACTATCTTTTTTTGTACCTTCTGCTTTTACATCAGCCGCTCGGAAGGAGGAAATCCGAGACACAGTGGAGGCATCCCTTTTTTATCCACCCAGAAAATAAAAGGAGTAGGTTTTATTTGTATTTTTTTTTTTAACGAGATTAAAATTAGGGAATGTAACATCAGTTTTAGTTAAGAAAATGCCAGTGCCTGGCGATGGGTTAGAGCAGAGAGATATAAGATATTAAGCTTCATTTACAGCTTCGTCGATTCTTCCTGGGCTGTGTCACTCAGCTTTTATATTCATGCTTCACTGTGCACTCTGAAGAATTAGCTGAGCCACCCCGAAGCTAGATTTTAAAGGATACCAGATGGTATGTTCAATGCATGCGGCAAGCTTTTATATGCTTTTCCCCTATGGCCAATCACTGACTGATAATTTATTTCAAAACCCTCATAAAATAAATCACTTCGAAAATGACGCTGTCTCTAGTTAATAAGTGCTCTTTCTCAAGGCAGAGGCTTGTTGCCATGAAGATAAAATCATAAAACTGGTTCAAAGTGCATTGGGATGGCAAAGGCGCCCAACTGGGGAGATGAGATAAACTGGATTGAACTGGGAAGGAAGCACGGCTGGCTGCTTGTTGTGAAATTAGGAGCAGGTGAACTGTCATTAAAGACATTTCCACAGCCACTTAGGTACTAACACATGAGTTTGCTGTGACAAGGAGTGAGGTTTTCCACGGTGGTGGATTTGTAGAGCCTTGGTCTTGTGTCAAGCCACTGCAGGAGTTTGTTTTTAGATTTTGGAGCCAGTGATTCCGTCTGGCAGCAGGAGACAGAGCTCTCTTCACTTGTTCGTTACCGAATAAGCAGCAGAAAATTCCTCTCACCTCATCATCTCTCCTCTCAGAGAGCTGCCCACCTTCTCCCCATCCCCAAGGAGAGAACCACAGTTCCACTGAGGGATCCCAAACCTTTATTGTCCCTTTTCTGTCCCCCTCTTCCCCTTTCCTCTGCACGCCCTGTCCCAAACTGGTTCCCAGTGCGGTGTTGCAATCCTCACACCCTCTCAATGAGTTTTGTGACATTTGCTGTTTGGCTTACAGCCACGGCTCCTACAGGCAGAAGATAATATGAAATTATGACCCTTCATTCTCTGAAGGATCATGTTTTCAAGCGCTCACTGCTCTGGAGACAAGCTGGAAAAATGTTATTTTTTTTTTTTTTTCAAAAGCTTGAAGAGCAAAAGGCAAATAAAGGGACGTCTGATTTTATTTTGCTGTTATTTTGCAATTGTAAATGAAGCTCTGTTTCTGGAGAGGGAGAAGGAGGTGAGGAGTAACTGCCTTGTGGAGGCTTTGGCCTGGCAATGAGGGCAGAGTTGATTTTCCTGTAGCCCAGATTCTCTAAGGGATGTAAACACACACAGGCACACTGGTGGAGTGACTTAATAGTCACAGTGGGACAGATCAAAAGTTCAGCTGGTCTCCAGTGCAGCCTGGCAACACCAGATCCTTAGGAAAAGGAGACAGACAAGAAATGTGAAACAATTCTCCCCTCACAAAGCCTGTGAACCCCTGGCAGTCCTCAGTCTGAGGTCACATCTGCATCCCCCACAGCTGGGTGTCAAGAAGATGGGGCTGGTCTTTTCTCAGTGGTGCCCAGGGACAGGAGAAGAGGAAATGGGCACAAACTTGAACATGAGAAGTTCCATCTAAACATGAGGAGGAATTTCTTTACCATGAAGGTGCCAGAGCCCTGGAAGAGGCTGCCCTGGGAGATGGTGGACTCTCCTTCTCTGGAGACATTCAAACCCCACCTGGACACGTTCCTGTGCAACCTGCTCTGGGTGGACCTGCTTTGGCAGGGGGGTTGGACTAGATGATCTCCAGAGGTCCCTTCCAACCCCATGTGATTCTGTGATTCTGGAGAGCTGTGTGAAGGTGGTGTTGGTGCCCTGGGGTACCTACAGGTCATCCTGCAGGGACTCCAGCAGGAGGAATGTGCCCGGGTCGCTAAATCTCAGTGCCTCAGTTTCTCATCACTTCCCTATGACACCAGTTGTGTCTTTCTGCCTCCTTTGATCTTTCTGTCTGAAGCATTTGGGATCTGTTTGTTCATCCAGAGACGCTTCTGTGCTCGGACACTTCTCTCTGCAAACCTTCCCAGGGCTTTTGAGATCTCTGGTTTTGCACAGCCCCTGACATTTGCCTTTCTATATGTGAAATTAATTGTTCGATACCAAGTTGCTCATGTCTCTATTCCAGATGTATATATTGATGGTGTAGCCATACTGCTAAGGTCAATGATCTGCTGATTGGTGCCAAAGAACACATTTACAGTCAAATGGCTTGTAGTAATTCAGGGAATGATGCATGTAAGGCTCATTTCAGCTCGTGAAGGATCTGTAAGTCACTGATGTGACAAAGGAGCTACTGAAGGGTGTGTGATGAATTACCACCACGAGCAGTCAGTATAAAACACTGTGGAGAGTCTTACATCCAGCACCAATCCATCTGACCCAAAATCCTCCAGATGAAGACCAAGTTGGTGCTCACCTCTTAATTTCAGTAGTTTTAGGAATCTCTCAAAAGTGGGGTATTTTCCCTCAACTTTTTTACTTGGGGGGAAGTGGGACAGACATTTACCAGGTACCTGGTGCAGCTGAGGGAATTTAGTCCGTTCCAGGACTAATTTTTTGTATTTACCTTTACCCTTCCCACTTCATGGCTGCAATTGCCTTGTCAGTTTTGGGCTACCCCCTCAAAAGAGCGGGAATTTGATCCGCTGCAACTTTAATACACTAAAACCTTGTCATTTAATGCTCTGAGAAAATCTGTGGGAATAACACCTGTGTCATTCCTCCTCCTTCTCTTCAGCTTTCAGGCCCTGATTCAGCAAATAGCTGAAGTGCCCACGCTTCCTTTTAATCGCTAATGCCATGCAAAAAATGCCCTGAGAATAAAGCAGTTTTCATGACTTTAAGAAGCCACTTCCTTCTTTGGGTCTTATTTTTCCATCAGCCTGCTGGAAGAGTACAGTCAGAAAAAACAGATTAGCCCGGGAAAGACTTCTTCTGAGCTAATAAACATACTGCACATCCACTTCTTAAGTCATATTTTAGGTCAAATGGATTTGTCAAGCCAATAGTCAGCCAAGTATGAAGGATTCCTATAAATAAATGAGACTTAAATATTTTTAATATCTGTCTGGCAGAGCTTTAAAGTGCAAATGTGGCTGGACTTGATTGAAGTTGGGATCGTTTCAAGCAAGAGTCATTAAAAAAAAAAGAAAAGAAAACAAACATTTGAACTTTTTAGACCTTTTGGTTGTTGCCAGCCATATCCCAGCAATGATAATCGATTCAGAAAATTCCATGAAGATCTCTATTCTTTGGAGTCTTGAGGCATTTATCATAATGTTCTCAGTTCCTCTTCTCTCTTACGAAAACAGGAAGAAATTATGCAGGGTAGTAGCTGTTTAAATACTAGAAAGTCTCCCTGGGGAGGATTACAGACATTTCAGTGATAAATTGGAAGTGAGATAAGGGAAGGTTTGGAATGAGCCTGATCCAAAGTTCATTTCAGAGCTTCCTCATTGATTTCGGGGCTTTTTGTGTGAAGTTTGAGATGAGAAAGTCTCAGCCCGGCTGAGTTTGAGTGAGAGGTTTGTCTTTGTGCCATTTTACCCTGGGGAGTTCCCATTGAAGCAGGGCAAAAAAAATGTTAATCCAGCACTGTTGTTGTTTTGGGGTGTTTTTTTCCATGGAAGCCCTACATCCCAACTTCACCTTCCCAGTAGCCTGGCTGCTCTTCTCCCCACCAGTCCAGGGCTGAATGAGCAGGCACTGTATGTTATTGGAGTAAATGTAATATTTTCTGAAGAAACAGATTTCAAACCCCCACTGTAAGCTCTCCCCTTTCCCCCCTGGTGTGAATACATCCTAATTAATTAGCAGAAATACTCCTCTATACAGACATTTAGGAAAAAAAAAAGAAAGAAAGGAGCTGACTATTGTGATAAAGTACATGTGGAAACATGCTGGGCTCCACTCTAACAGTGTCACAGGGATCTGCCTTGTTATTTTGTGCTCCCTAGGGCTGTGCTGGAGGCACTTTAGAAGAATGGACACTTAAAAACTGCCTCCAGCAAACTCCACTCCCCAATTCCTGCTTTCCCAGGTCGTGCTCCTCCTCCTCCTCCAGGAAATTCCAGTCCTTTAATTCCCCATCCCATGACAGTTGCCCCGGACTTGGTTAATAGAGAGCCCCCTCCTCTGTATCCCACCTCCTCCTCTGTATTCATTTATTGTTTCCCATTTTATGCTTGGACTTGACATTCTTTGGGACGTGGAGCATCTCCTTGTTTTAGTTTTGAGGTTAGCAGCGTGGAGCTGCTGTTGCAATACAAAATAACAAAGAGGACTAACACTTCCTCAGGAGTATTCCAGCTCAGCGTCACAGGGTCCGGGCCGGTTGGTGACCTGAGAAAACCAGTCTCCTTCTGGACTGTGTCACCCTCCTTCCTCGGCTAAACACCTTCTGGGAAAACAACACGATTTGTGCTGCCAAAATAGCAGAAAGAACCAACTCCCCAAACAGGAGACCTGCCCCCAGCTCCGCTATTTGAACCGCAGGCTTCACGAAGTGACAGGAGGGAAAAACAACAAGCTCAATGTTAGTTAAACTTAGGAACAGCTCTTAATCACACAAATTGTTCCTAAGGAACAAGTAGGTAGCGAGGATTGTGGGACCAGGCTCCAAAACCATTATGCTGAAATGCAGTAAAAGATGAATGAACTCTTTCCCTCTCAGCAGAGATGTAACAGCCAGCCCCTTAGTTAGGTCTGATACTGCTAGAAATGACTTTTGGTTTAGACAAAGTATCTATTACACACCTGCTAAAATGCATTTTCATATTAAAAAAGAACTGTGATTGGCAGATGAATTAAGTATACTTTTGTGGAAATATTTGTGGAGATCTGCTCTTATTCATTCACTGATTTGCAGGCAGTTGCTGCAAACTGTTAGAAATCTCCCCACTGTTAGAAATTAAGACTCACTGTCATATTTAGACAGCAAAAACACCAGCGTACAACCATCTAGAGCCTCATTCAAAATACCTTCATAACTTTTGCACTACTAGTGATGCTTGTTTTTATTTTGAGACAGGTAAAGCACCCAATGCTGGGCTGGACTCACTGCTGCCTGAGCTGCTCGTCCCTGAACCGTCACTTGTGGCTACTCCTGGGGAAGGGGCACTCGCCTGGCTGGGCTTTTGGCCCATGTAAAACTAGGTAAGTCAGTGTAAAAGTCTGGTATTAGAGTATAAATGAAGTGAAGCTGGTGGAGGCAGTGAAATGAAAGAGCTGTGGATGCTCTTGACAGCATGCGATGGAGGGAGGGACACGTCTCTTTGCTTTACTTGTGCATCTCAGGTTCAGGTGGTGGATAATAAAACTACACTTGTGATTTTAGCTGCTACAATAATAAATTGCATTTGCTAATGCCATATGTTATTTGTGTGATAACAAATGTGCCATTTTTAGCTCATTGAACAAATTCATCTGGAATAATTTCTACCCTGTGTGGCCAATGTTTGACAACCAGGGTTCCAAACTGTACTTTGGGGAGGGCTATTTGATTACGGCGTGTGGGTATCAAAGCAGTTCAGAGGGGGCAGAAGGCCAGGAGATTAAAGAGCAGGAGCACAATGCTTGGCTTGGGAAGCCCTTGGAAGTGGCAACTCCAGTTCTCCAGTTTCCCTGCCTCCCCCTTCCTCCCCTTTAGGTCTTCTCCAGTCGTTCCCCCCCCCCCCCCCCCCCCCCCCCCCCCCCCTTTTATTTCCCCCTCAATAATCCTGTCTGCCTGGAATCACATCAGATAAAGGGATTATTTACTTGAGCTTTTGCTATTAAATGAAGCACAATATCAAAGTATTCGGTGTGTCCCCCTGGCTCATGTGAAAGAAAGGATCCTTTTATTCCTTGGCTAGTCTTTTGTGTACCAAGAATCTGCCGCCCACTCAGGTAATTTGTACCTGTGGTAGCAGAAGATCCTGTCAGGAGGGAATATCCAGCAGAAACCAAGCCTTGCTCACGTGTGAGAAAAGGGCTGGCTGGCAAAGGAGTGAGAGCTGATTTTTCTTTGACTCACTTGGAGGAGAGGAGAACTCAGGAAGAGGCATTTGCAATTTATATCTTAATAAATGCACGTGTTCTTAGTGAATCAATGTAAAAGAGGCAAAGGGCGAGTGCCTTGTCTGGCCGACAGACTCAAACTCACACCCTCCCACCCACTGAATATCTCTTCCCCAGTAAAACATTCCCTTATTTCCCCTTCATGTTTGTCCTCTCTTTGGGCATGGGACCAAGATTCCTTGTGTACAAGGATGGCAGAAGCCAGCAGCAGCACACCGAGGTGTAATTTGGCTCGGAGAGCCTAAAAGTGACAGGAGTATAAAAATGACAGGATGTCCCCCTTGCCAGCCCCTTGTTACCTTGGTGGCAGTGGGAGCTCAGGCATCTCCTTGCCTAATGCCAAAACAGTGGTTGTGCTCTAAAGAGGCAGAGAAGAAAAGCCATCACCTTGCCCTCAGCCTCCCACTTGCCAGGTCAAAATGTCCTGAAAAACGAGGAATTTCTGGGGAGGCGGAAGATCACACAGGGATATTCCTTCCCAAAAACACCAGGGTGGAGATTTCCCATTCCTGCTGATGAGAGATCATAGGCAGTGGTGCAGGGAAGAGTCTCTGTTGCACCCCAGCACCGGGTTCTTCCTTGGTTCAGCTCTCACCCCAAATTCCCCTTTTTTGCCTCAGTCTCCCACTCAGGTTATGCTTTGTGCCCTTCCCTCAGGCTGATGGCTCCCTTTGCCTGTTGGAAGCATTGGGTGCTTCTGGAATAACATCAAGGTGCTGATAATGTCAAGAAATTAAGGTTGGGGAGCTGTTCATTTCGAACACACTAAAAGCACCAGATAAAAAAATATATCCACAAACCTGAAATGACCTAGTTTTGTAAGTGTGTTGGTGGAGAAAAATATGATGTTGGATTTAGGGGAGCTATTCCCTGGCCCTGCCCTTTCTCCCCCAGTATGTTCCAGAGTCCTCTCCTCCTTCTCCTGACTCGGAGGCCGTGAGGTTTTGGATGGCTCCGAATAAGTTTTACAGCAACACAGCCAGTGCTCAGATTAATTTTTTCTTGACTAAAAGTGCTTGATTTTTTTTTTTTTTCCAGGCTTTGGGCATCAATTAAAAGAACACTACTCTTTTGTCTTCTGTGTTGCTCCCCTACAAAATAATGAACTGTTTAATACACTAGAGGCAATTTCAAATTATCTACTTTAATGAGGAAGGTTGTGACAGAAGATTTATTACCCTTTCTGATCTGTTAATGTATTTTCCCAACCATCCCAGCAGAACCAATCGCCGTGTTTTCATTATACACTCTATTTTCAGGGGTTCATTAGTTGTAGACTAAAAATAACAGCGAAGGTCTCAGTCTGAGAGCTAATCCAATTTTTTTTTTTTTAATTGGAAACAAAATTTGATTAGACAACTTTCTAATCATAACAGCATCAAGCATCAAGACACTTAACTGGGCGCTTTGTCCAAATTGAAACTTCATGTGACTACACATAAAGGCCTGACCTAGAAATACCTAGAATTACAACTGCAAAACTGCTACGAAGGACAGACACAGCCTTCTCCTTAAACAAAAAATCCCACGTTGGCACAAGCCAATGGATTTGGTCTATTCCAATGGCTGTTGTCTATTCTAATTGATGCATTTTTAAAAAAATAAAGGCCTGGCAATGAACCTGTTCAACTGAGACTAACCCTGATACTCTTAGCTGAATTCAAATCTTGGCTGGATTCAGATCTTTCTTAAGCTGGCACTTTCCAGCAATGGCTTTGTGCTGGTGGGTTATACTAAGACAAGTCCAGTGTTTTTCCTGCTGCACCATTTTGATGAACATAACGAAGATGACAAGGGAACAAATATTTTTGGATTTTTCCAGGCATGCTCTTTGCAAAAAAGCATCACCACCAAAGTGGGAAGCCACCCTGCAAGGCTGTTGTCCTCACCTCTCACGAGACAGTTGTCCTCATGTTTCTGCACTGGTGGCCAGATATCCTTTATGGGCTAACGAGCCTGTATGGCTTTTAATTATGTTGTGGCAACCACGGGAGCTATGCTCCCTCCTCCAGACATCCCTCTGACTGGTCCCAAACCCAAGCTGTTGAAGGGATTCTGCCCCAGCAATAAAATACCCGGAGTCCCCATATGAGGACATCCATGGGGCATGTGGTGGTCTAACCCTGCAAGGAACCCCGCAGGAAGGTCTTCTCAACAGGGAACCAGGGCTGAGGATGCCTTTTGGCCAGAAAGCGGATCACTCCGGCACCCAGGGGATTTTTAAAATGGATGCAGGGAAGAGAGAAGTTATTGCAACTCACATCAGCCGCGTGCTATAGATTTTAGATGCATAAATTATATATTTACATCCAAAACTCTATTATTCATAGAGTTGAGTAAACAGGTATTGATTTTTACACTGTAGCACAGCTGAGTATTTCTAATGATCCAGACAGAGGCTCTTCTGATTCCAGGGTAACTCTGACCTCATCGGTGCTTCCTGAGAGTCGTATTTAACAAGGACGATCAAGTTTAAACCCAGTTGGACGCCGCTTTTTGGAACGGAAATCAATGATGGGCATGGTTTTCTGAATGGACAACTTCTCCCTGTCACGTGCAGCTCCTCCTGCCACTGTTTCAGATGCAGAAGCAGAGAGATGCAGAGGGAAAGCAGGAGCAGTGATACCATCTCTCCCACCTTACAGGAAGAGGCAAAGACACCCTGGCTGTGTGAATACAGCAGAAAAAGTAAATCTCAATGTATAAAAAAAAAAGTGATGCTGCAGCAGAGCTCATGTTAAACCTTTAGAGACCGGTCCTGCTATCAGTATGTGAGGACATGTCCAGATTTCCCTCCCTTAAATGTGTGATAAAACCACTCACGTTTAGGGATGGCAGAAAAAATATCCTCTAACTGTGTTTTCCAGTACTACGTCACTTCAGAGGTTAACCAAAATCACTTACTTCATAGCTAACTTGGCTATATTGAAGCAATGTACAAGTTCCTTATTGGATTTTTATTGCAGGTAAAATTGACAAAGAAAATCACTAGGATATACTTAAAAATGGGAAGGAAATGTACGTTTACAATAAAAAGGTCTCTGAAGGTCTCTTGTTTCATAGGAAGGAAGCTGTCTTTATATTGCCTGAACTATAAAAAATGATTAAAACTGAAGAGAGACAGGAAGCTGATAATTTGATTTATCATCTTAATGGCTATGATTCATGAATAAATAATATAATGGTTTATGTCTCTCTTGTAAAAGAAGTAGAGAAGAGCAATTTGTCTAATAAATGACTTCAGAAATTACAGCTGAGTCTTGTTTGCCACATTTGTTCTATTTAAAAAGAATGAGCGAGTATCTTATTTCTTATTACTTACTAGGACATTTGTTGTATTATTTATAAGAGTCAAAAACCTTAACTAAAAGCCACTCATCTCTGACCACAGTCTCCCATTAGCTTTAAATTCAGGAAAGAGAAAGGGATTGATCACTAGATCAATAAATCTAACCTTAGAGATGACTAAAAGCTTCCTTTAACCTCCTTCCTCCAGCATCCTTTTTCAAAATTAAAGTATCCCCCTTTTTAATTATTTAAGAGCATGTCAATTTTACAGTAAGGCCATGTATGACTGCATCATACAAGGATTTCTTCTTCCTATTGGAAACACACCAGCAGCTTTAAAAGGAAAGCATTTAAATCATCATCGCTCCTTTATTTTTTTTTTTCAGGTTGGATGAACCTGACATACGTATATGTCTTGTTCCAAACGTGCCCTGGATTTCACCAAGATGAGTGCTGAGAATGGGAAAAATTGAGAAGAAATGTGGAATCCCAGTTATTGGATGCAGCAACTGCCCCAAATCCATCAAGGATTCCGATGGGGCTGAAGTTGCTCTGTATTGACCGTCGGGGACCACCAACTGTGTTACTAGAGCTGCAAAAAAAGTCACTTCAGGCAAAAGCAAACTCCAGAGACCAGCATTCATGGAAAGAGTGTTTAATTTTTTTTAAAACCATTCTGGAAAAATAGCTTGTATTTGTAGTTTGCCCAGCGTGCATCGAGACCTTGACCTTTCCCCCCACCCTTCTATCAAAATAGTTTATCAAAATCAGATCTTTTTTCTTACCAGAAGCTGGTTTCCCCTGTCTTCCTTCAAACCAATACAAACGGCCTCAGACAGACCCAATTCTGGATGCAAAGCTGGCTGGGGGGGTTGTGGCCAGGATCACCTCTGGATTATGTCCTCCCTCAGCCACCGACCTGCTCCGTGGTCTTCTTCCACACATCTCTGCACCTCTCTTTGCTCCACATTTAATCTTCATCTCGAAGAACTTGGGATCTCTGTCTTGCAAGAGCTTGGGCTTAGAAAATGGAAGTTCTTACCCCGTTTCTGAAGCTGGTTTTTTAGAGGGCTTCAACACTGAACTTCAAGACATGGTTATCTTTGGCTCGCACTTGAGATGCAAGGTGTTACATAGTATTATTGGAGTGAGCAGCACCCATAAGACTTAATGCAGCAGGAGGAAAACTTTAGGATGATAATTCTTGGCATATTGTTAAACCAGTGAATTTCTACCAGGCTTATTTCAAAAGCAAAAAAAATGAGGACAAAAAGAAGAAAAAAAAAAAAAAAGGGACATGGATTTCAGCAAGATAGACCTTTTGAGTTGTCACGTTTCATAAAAATAAATGTAGACTTGATGAAATGGATCTTTTTCTCACAGACTGCACACGTACACACAGCTCACATCATTAGATACAAATCTCACACAGGCAAGATCTGCGCAAATAAACCAAGAAAAAACAGGGTGAACTTCCACAAAACGCCACCCATCAAGATTTTCTACGTATGATTTCTCTAAATAAATGCAATTATCTGGCCTCCAGTCCAAAGGCACTATTTTTATGTCTTATTTTTATGCCTTCTTCCCCCAACTGCTGTATTATATAGGTCTCCTAAAATTGGAGTGCTCAAGACGTTTTTGGGGTAAGTGATGCATCAGCAAATGTCAAAGCAATGTAGGCTGCACCAAGAACAGCACTGAAAACCCAGCACTTTGGGGAACTACACCCCAAAAAAAGGTTCTTTTGTGGCCTTTCATTTAGAAGGGACAGAATCTTTGCTGATTTTGAGAGACCGTGGCCTTCGCTAACTCCCAAAGCAAATAGTAGGACTTTTGGTCAAAATCTATTTTTTGTGCTCTTGCGACAAAAATGACGATAATGCTGATCTCTATCTAAAATTATGAGCTTTTTGCCCTAATTAAGAGTTTCTGAAAGAGAATTTGAAGGAAGCAGGCTGCAGATACACCTGAGGTCGCTCTGTGAAGTTAGATTTTTGAAGCGGATACTGTCCCTTCGTACATAATAAATCACAGAACCATCGAACCATCTAGGTGTGATGGGAGGGACCTTTGAAGGGCACAGTGTAAAAGAACAGAGCAAAGAGCAATCCCTGCTGCTCCCTCACTTTCCATTCCAAAAATGACAGTGATAGGCAGAGGGGAAAAATAGACTTACTGGTACGAAGCTGTTCTTGGTAAAAGACAGTTTATGCAAAAGGCAATGTCAGTTGAATGGAAGCAGCACGAGGAGAAGATTACCAAAAAAAAAATAAAAAAAAAAAAAAGGAGGTAATTTTTCTGCCCTCAGTGATAGAATTATCATTTGCATATGGAGGAGGGAGACTCTCAGCTGGTATAAGCTGCTCTAAGCCTATCAATAAAGCCACGCTGATTTATAGCAGCTGAGAGTTTGTCCTGGAGCATATTCATCCATGGGTGATGCCAGAGATTGATGCGTTTGCATTTTCTCCCCAGAGACTTTGTTTCAAAACCTATTTAAAACACAGTGAAAACAAACGGGCTGGTCTCTAAGCAGATGTCCCTGGAAATCTGTTTATATCAGCACAGTGACAGCAGTTTAGTGGAAAGGGTATTCTCTGCTGGGGAAGCAGAAGGAGGGGGGCAAGAACAGGGCAGGGGGTCTGCAGTGGAGTTGCACAGCAAAGCTTCCTTTTAACTCCCGAGTACCCGGCTTGCAGGGGAGGTTTGATGTCCACAAATCCATAGGATTTTGCACAAGGTGAAATTAAAAGAGTCAAATGGAAATATTGCTTATTTGTAGCCTACAGCCTGGGAGCGAGACTCCCGAGTAACTGCTGATTTTTGATAAGATCTTTTGCACGC
>BJBW01009594.1:5122-27392 GCA_004320125.1 Scolopax mira | reverse complement strand
TCTTCCTTTTCACCCTCCCACTCCATGCCTGGTTGTTTCAGAAGCAGCAGCTCCGTTAGTGAAAACTGGGTATTTGATATAATGAAATACTAACATAGAAATAGAGTTACCAAATCCAAGTCCCATCTATCATAAGTAACTGTATCATCATCCCTTCCAGACACTGATCAAATCCCAGTTTATGAGCAGTTTGCTTTTTACTGCTATTAGACAAAATGAAAAGCTGTTCCAGAGCCCCGCTGCTCTGACGATGATGATGAGCCTTCCTCCCTTCTCAACCAAAATCCTTTTGCAACCAGTTTATACACATTTATCCCTGTACTGCCCGTCACCCTTAACTTGAATTGTTTTTCCCCTCCCTGGTGTTTAGTCCCCTGATGTATTTATAGAAAGATCATCTCCTCTTTCAAACTTCATTTTGCTAGGAATAGTAATGTTAGAAATAGACTGATGAATTTACTCTATTAGATAGGGAGGGACAGACACACACACACACACACAGAGGGTAGGGCACTCGTTTTAAAAGAAATGCAGAAAAAACAGATGAGTCAATCTTTAGTTAACAGTGCATTATTTCAAACATGTCAGCAACACGTGTAAATTACAATATAAAAGACAGATCGAGTTCAAAACTGATTTTTAGGGGTTTTGGATCTAAAGACTACCCATCTACAGAAATATCAGAAAGTCTACCTGAAATTCTGTAAAACTCTAGTTTGGGAACAGTACCAAAAGCCCACAATGAATATAATTTCTAAAAAACAGAGCTGGGAAGACAAGTCCATTTGGATAAAAAAGCCTTAGACAGAGGCTAGTTTGGGGGTTAAATAATCTGCAGAAAAAGGAGAAAAAGAATCAAATTGCCATGAAAAAACCAAACTGGATGGAAGAAAGACTGAACATACTATTTGTCTGTTTCGAGACAATTTCGTTCTTTCATAAAAATATTCTCTAGCTTTGCTGCTCTGGTACATCAATCCTGAGTACTCGAACTTTGGATTTATAATGATATTCCTTCAGGTACAGCTTCACCGAGGGAGGGATGGGAAGTGCATCGATCCCATCGTACGTGGTAGAGTTGCAAATAACTGTTCTACATATATGTTGGAGAGAGAAAGGAAAAGTCCTGTTTAGAGGAGTGGACAGAAGTGGTTCAAAGAACATACAGGAACTCGGATCTTTGTAATGCTCTAGGAGTCCCGTGATGTCAGGAGAATGGAAGACACAAGGATCGTGGGCATCGAAGCTGAAGTTGTGGTTCCACTGCTCTATCCGCGCGTGGAGGGACCGACTGTAGCGCCTGAAGCTCACAGAAAACAAATAGTCTTCTTGGGCAGAATCTCGTAACAAAAACGTTCCCTCTGGCTTTCCTTCCAGCAGGGCCTCAGCTGCGTATTTATCCATGACTCCCCAGTAGCAGGGATTGTTATTGATCTGGAGGAGGTCTGGGACCAGGCAGTGGACATAATCGATCTGCGTGTGGTATTTGGGAGGTGTTTCCATCCGCAGCAGCTCGTCATCCGTTTCCCATTTGGGCTTGTTCCTTTTTCTAGAACTCGTGCACAGTGTTATAACTTCATCGTCGGAGTCCATATCGCTCTCGTCCCTACTGCTCCTCACCACCTTACCCGTTGCCAACTCACACCTGGAATCGCCCCTCGAGGAACCGCTGTCGGTGAAGTCGCAGGACTGGGAGGGAGAATCCGCTCCCCCGTTGGCAAGCTCAGCGTCTCGCAGCTGATCCTCCCTTTCCTCATGCTGGGATAAATCAGCAATTATCCACTCTTCCGCTTTGGGACTTATCGGGGCCGTGTGCCTTTTGATCAAGTGCCACCGAAAAGCCAGCTCCGAGCGCGGGGGGAAAGGACACTTATCTAACATTAACTCGCTGATATGAATTTTTCTCTTTGATGGCAGTCCCGAGGCGTGCCGACCGCTGCAGTTCTTGAGGGGAAAGCACTGCCCCACGGCATCTTGGAGCTTCTGTTTGAGAGACCGGCCCAAAAACCTGTGACCGCAGGACCGGTCCAGATCCAGCTCAATAGAGGAGCAGCTGTATTTCCTCTCCTGGCTCCTTAAACTACTCCCTGATCTTCCCCCTGCACTTGCTGTTTCAGCATCAGAACCGTGCTCGCTCTTCTTGGACCAGGAGAGCTTCTTCCCGCTCCAGACGTAACCATCCTTTCTGTCCGCGCTTCTGCTCCGGCTGCTTTTGGGTCTCACATCCACGTTTTTAACATTACTGTCCTTATTTTCGGCCATTTTGACAGCTTTGCTTCACAGGTTGCCAGAAAGCGCGTTTCTCGGAGGGTTTGGTTGTTTTTTTTTTCTACGTACAGAAGCTTCCTCAGGGCACTTTCTGGAAATGTCTAAAGAAAAAGAAAAGACCAAGTTAAGAATTAGGCACGCACACAGCACAACAGCAACGCAGGTGTAGACAGGACAACACTACAATTAAGAGCTAATCATGTAAAAATAATATGATCTAGCTGAATTCACTGGGAGACCCCATCAATACTGGTCTGATCCCAGAGAAGGCTCTCTTAACCCTTCCTTGGGAAAAGCATCCTCCAGAAGAAGCCATCTCAGGTGGGTTTAGGGAATCCATTCTGACTACACAGCAGAACTGGCAGTTTTAGGTGTTGGCAATCCTGTAGTGAGAAGGTCTGTTTTAAAGGGAAGCAGGTGATGCTGCTTTAGCTGTTTATTGAGCAATTTCTGCATCTCTTCCAAATAACCTTTCAAGAAGGAATGAGGCAGGAACAAAAACAACTAGGTCAGAGCACAAAGAGCTACTGTACCTAGATGATATGCCTGTTTGCTACTAATCCACAGGGTGGGATGCCAGAGATCTGTTTCTTAACTGACACTTTTGGGTCACTTTCTGGATAAAAAAAAAAAAAAAAATTAAAAAAAATTATATCAGTCACAGATTCTGTCAATTTCTGAAAGCTGTTTTCCTCTTCCTTTTCAAATGGAGCTAGAAAATACTGAGCCCCTAAGGGATTGAAATATCTGGGGCTTTACATACTGAAAAGGATTAAACCAAATCCAGTCCCTTACTAAAAGCAATTTTAAAAGGCCGTGAAAGATGGAACTGCTTATTACTCATTAGAGAAGAAAGTTTACATTATTAAAATCAGTATTGCTCTGAGACCTACGGTTGCTGATTTCATTCTCTTTTGTTTCCAAAAGTGTATGGAATTCTCAAAGAGATAAGAGGTTTCCTTTTGAATGTTGTGCTTTGAAAATGGAAAAAAAATGATAAAAAAATCCTCCTTTGATTACTGAGTTAAAAGTAGAGCAGAGTTTTTTCGAGACACACAGACAGCACTATGTTATGTATGCTATACTCTCCTGAGGCATGGCAGAATGTGGAAATACTTTACTTCCCAGCGTGTACCGTGAGGCTTTTGCACCAAAAGGATGTCCAGCTCCTCTATTCCATTCCTTTTGCTGTCAATTTTTTGTTGTGTTTGGTTTTTTTTTTTGTTTTTAAACTAATTGACGTGGTAAATACTAAGCAGGAAAAAAAGAAAAGGGCATCCACTTCCTCTCTCCATTCAATCCATTCTCATCATGGGGATTAGCCAGCGTGACACAACCTCTCTGCCGTCCCCTCGGGGCTGTGCGGGCCGAGCTCGAGCCTCTGCTTTCAGTAAAAGCAGCAGATCCCCGTGCCAAAAGGCTTACGTGTGATCTGTGGGCCAAAGGCAGCCCAGGCAGAACTCTCTCACCCAGGAATTTTTTGACGTTGCGTTCCTGATTTACCATCCGCCGACCTGAGAGCTGCGGGGAAAAGAAAAATGGAAGGGAGGGAGGAGATGCAGAAATGCAGAGCGAGGGTAAGACAGGTAAAATATTGCAAATAAATGGGGGGAAATAATGGCATTAGAGCAATCTGAATGAATGGTACCTCGCTGGTACAAAGAGGAATCAGTGAACGGGGTTCATATTCCAGCCATTACAACCCAAATACTGAAATAGATTTATTTTTCTTCTCTCAGGATTCTGCAAACCGCTTCTCAGTGAAAACACTGCAGGATGCAATGCAGGTAGGAGAAAGGCAACGTTTGTATCTGAGACCCAAAACACCTTTGTTTAGACCAAGATTCATTGATTGCTTTTGCAACATTTGTATTTGCCACCCAGAAACAAACTAGAATGCTTCTTTTCCCCTTTTTCAGTTGTGGAGGAAATTCAGTGCTCCAATCTCATTTACCCTGGTTATAATCTGAAGTCACTGCTGAAGACAAAAAGTTATTCTAGATTCATCCTGTGGTAAAATGCATTAACTCTCTATAAATGGGTTTTTTAATTGGACAGAAAGATATCATTGAGGCTGCAAAGTCAAGTACATAAAAACTAGGATACAACAATTTTTGAAAACCTTCAATTATCTCATTCTGCACATCCAGCCCATATATAAAATAAGATTATACAGAATATAGGCTTTTAATTAAAAACATCAAAACATACAAAACCTGGAAGCTCTGAAAATGCCAGTTATCTCCCAACTTCAGCCTTGCAACTGAAATAATTCCAGTGTTTTATGTATATTTCTGGGTGGTGGTTGTATTTAGCTGTAAAGCCAACCTTCTACTTTGTACCTTTCTTCCATCACGAATCACTAGTGGTACCTGAAGCCTGAAGTGGAGAAACAGCAGGTGATGCTGAAGGACACGCACCATTAGCCAGCAGCAGGGAGAGCTGTTTCCCTGGGGTTCTGAAGGCACCAATTCTGCCACGTCAGGGCAGTCATTGTTAATCAGACCTAATGCCAGACCTGTGAAAAAGGGTGAAAAAAACCTGGCTTCCCTACTAAAGCCAGGTTTGAACTTGACCACCCTGCGAAGGCAGAGTAAAAGGCAGATTTGGGTGGCCAGGTTGCAACTTGGGAGACAAAAACATGTTATAAAAATGTCTGTGTGTTCCCAGGCAAGCTGCCTTCTGAAACACGCACCGGCCACGGTGACCAACTCCCCCCCATTTGACACTACAACAGGGGGTCACACCTCCACGCCTTTCTTCATCCCCGATTCATGGCCCCGCCAATAAAACAGGGACCAAAAATAATTTGGATGTCGGGATGCAAAAGGCAGGCAGTGCTGTATTACCCACTCCAGCTCCTCCTTTCACTGCAGACGTGCCATGTAGATCCATTAATGGCTGGAGCGCAACCGAGAGAGCGGCAGAGGAGGACGGGGATAAAAGAGAGGGAGCAGAGAGTGTGCTTTTCCCTACAGGGCAAGGTTAAATGGAGGAACACGCATCGGTTCCGAGATCCTTTTGGTAGATTTATTTAAGCCTCCTGCCTCCAAAAGCCACCTTCTCCAAGGGGATACCTCGGGCATCTCAAAACCCTTAAAGTCTTCCTCCGAAGGCAACGGCAAAGGGTAGAGCGACACATGGGGATAAAATCGAGTTCACTTGGGGCCATGGGATCCAGCTTGTCATTCAAGGTTATCCAACACTGGCACAGCTTAGGGTCCCCGAGGACAAGCAGAGCAGAGCACTGGGTGGGTTTTGTTGTTGTTTTCACAACGTTCACAGCTCCTGCAGGGGCAGAGGGTGCAGGCAGCTGTACGAGATGTTTTTTCTTTCGAGCGCCAATGCCTCAACACGAAAACTTCAAGTCCAAACTAAAAGCAATGTCTAGTAGTTATTTGGAGGCATTAACAACTTTACCTCCTAGACAGAGGTAGGCTGCAATCAACAACTGAGAGAAGACAGTTGCAGCCTCACCATATGTCTAATTAAATCAGCAGCAAACACCCAATAACTCCAACAGGATCATCAAAACCATTAGTATAGACAGACCTTTTTAAATTTTTTTTAATAGATACTGAATTGCTTTCACTAGATATTTATGTCCTGAGCTGCCAGACCCTTGCCTTTAGCCCAGTACCTCCAAATCCTCTTCATCAAGCTGCTTCTCTTTTGGTGTAAGGAAGCAGCAGAATCCTGAATGTAAGATCAGCAAAGCACCATCTGAAGGAGACATGGGGGTCCTCGGCCCACCTTACCCCTGGATCAGGGAGGTACAGCATGGTCTGGCCACGTCCCAAAAACCTCTGGGGACGGAGGTGCCACCACCCCTTCAGCACTCCCAGTCTGCACAGCCCTTCCAGGAAATACTTTGCAAGTTTTCTGTCCAAGTAGACAAAAGCCAAAGTGTCTAATTAAACAAGAAAAGGAGATTCGCATAAAGAACAATAAATCAATTTTGGAACTGTTACAGAAGTTGATATTCAGGATTTTATCAGCTCCAGAAGAGAGAGAAGAGCAAGCCAGAATAAACTGGAGTACTTCTTTTTTCTGTCAACTTACATAAAAGTTATTTGAAAGAATTCTCACCGGTCACATGCTGTTTTCGTTAATTTCACCCAATTAGACTTTGGCCACAAGACAGCATTTTAAAACCTGACCTTCCATTGAAGTTGAGCTGTTACTGACTTATTTTGGATAAAAGCCCAACCTATTAAGGATAACATTAAGTCTCAATTCCTCCATCTTAACTCATTTTTCCTCAGTTTTGACTATGTTTATTTTGATTTATGATACCATCCAAAAATACCTACGCTTGGCTCCAGAGGCCTTTCCAGCAAATTAAAGCAATTATCACACACACAGAGAGAAGAAAGTGACCATTTAAGGATACCAGTGATAACCTACAATGCTTCTTCGTTGGAAATATCCTTAATTTGTCCTGGCTCTGTGTAACCCCAGAAATGTAGGAGGATAACAACACCGGGGGGGGGGCTATTTTATTCTCACCCAGGAGGTGGAAGCAATCTGGGAGCAGGCACCAAAAGGTGAGGGGTTGCTCAGATCTCTTGAAGGAGAGCAGCAGGCAACGCTCAGCAGATGCAGAAGCACTAAATCAGTGAAAGCTTGATGGTCCATGACCAACGCTTCGTGCTCCACCCAGAAACCCAAGAGGAGAGCCACTTACACCTATTCATCAACCCAGCAGCAGGTCGAGTTCCCAACCAGGTTGAAAGAATCACCTGGTTGTGCCACTTCCCATGTGACAAAGCCACCAGGCCTGAAGTCCCTGGGCCAAGTGACCCTGGGGATGCCTCCACACCCCCTCCCCAGAAAAACCCCTCCTTGAGTTTTCCCAAGCTGTTCTAAAAGTTAACCCAGCAGGCAGCACCTCCAGACAATCAGCTTTAGTCGCCATATAGAACTGAAATGAGAAAGCTTTTATATTGTCAAGTATTTCAGGTGCAGCGTGTGTAAGAGTTTCCGCACATTAAACCAATAAATATCAATAATGGCAGCTGACATGCATTTGCCTCCGTCCCGGGCAGCAGCTTGCAATGAGGCTGCTGTAAGAATAGCCTGGGCTTCCCACTCATCTGATAAGCATTTCGGCTCGAAACGTTTTGCTCAAACACCTTATCCTCCCCAGAAATCACGATTTACTGACACATGTCAGGATTACACCCAGGGAAAACATGTCTCTCCGCACAGCTTCCACAAGATTTAATACTGAAATCTGGGTGCTTTTTTTTTTTTTCTTTCGCTTTTTTCCTGTCACTTACTCATTCATGAAAGTACCAACAGTGTGACTGTTAGAGAGAGCCCCACCGCATTTCCAAGAGAAATAAATCACTCTGCTCACCCCAACCACCCATAACTCCCAAGATAAAAGGGCTTTGTCTGGAAGCAATCTTTTTCTTAGAAGCAGGAATAAACCGGGCCAGATCATTAAAGCTACATAATGATTATAAAGATCATAAAGCTATATTGGAGTTGGACTAGATGATCTCTACGGTCCCTTCCGACTCTAAATTTTCATTGAGATTCAGTGAAATAACGATAACACACAGAACTCTGATTTTTTAATTTATTTTTTTCTGCTTATTTCAGGTATGTCGAGCTCTAACATTTTTTTTGCCCTTCAAGAAATATACCACGACGTTTCCCTATTATTATTTTTTTCCGGCGCAGGAGAGCTTAATGATTTTTGCAACGCAATCGCTACCTGCCTGACTACAACTGCATCCAGCACAGGCATCGGGGTGGCTATAATTACGGAGTAATTTCATAATTACCATAACGATCTCCAAATGGGCTTGATCCTGCTTTGCTCGGGTGCCCGAGAGGGCTCCCCAGCCCCTCTGCTCTCAGGGGGATTTGGGATAAACCCCTCGTTTCCTTGCTATTCTGGAGGGACTGCCATTAAATAGACGGGCGTAAGTGTATAGAATAAACACATACGCGCTCTATACATCGAGATATGTACAGGGGGAATGCACTCATACGCAGTTTTCCACAGAAAAAACGAGCTCCCACCCCCCTGACCGGGCCGCTGACATCGCCTCAGCCCTCCCGGCTCCCCCCGACCCCCACTTACGATCGGCCGGTGGCGCTGCCCTCCCCCTGGAGGGAAGGAAGCCTCTCCCTCAGCGGCCGGGCAGGGCGGCCTGACGCTCCGTGCAGGAGGAGGAGGAAGAAGAAGGGAGAAGAAGGCCGCCGCTGTGCGGGCAGCCGGAGTGAGGCGGCGCGAAGCCCGGCTCCCCTCAGCCGCCGGAGCGGAGTCGCTGCGGTGCGGCTCCGGCCGCGCCTCCCTCCGCCGCCATCCTGGCTCTCCCGGCCGGCGGGGGCCAGCCCCGGCCCCGGCCCCGCCTGCGCGCAGCCCCGCCCCGGGCTCTGAGGGGGCCGGGCGGGGCCAGGCGGCGCCGGGGCGAGCGCGGGAAGGCTCGAAGCGGGCGGCGGGGCCGGCGCGGTGAGCGGGCGGGAAAGCGGCGCGGCCCCGGGCCTTCCCCTCACCCCGGTCCCTTTCCCGGTGCGGCGAGTAGCGGGGGTCGGTCGTCGGTCCCTTTCAGGGGCGGGCGGCCTGGCTCGGCCTGCCCCGGGCTCTGGGCTGCCTGAGGGACAGGCCCCTCGCCCCCTCCAGCGCCCCCTTAGCCCCTTTTTTTACCCCCTTAACCCATTTTTCTCCCCTTTTAAACTGGTTTTTGCCCACTTTTCTTTCACGGTTAGCCTCCACAGCCGGGCCCTGGTGAGGAGATGCCCCCCATCGCCTAGGCCGGGCTGGCCTAAGCTGAGATCCTGGGTCTCCAGCCCCGTGGGTGTCCCAGCAGCTCTGTCCCTGCCACCTAAGGCTCTTTCTAAAGCTTTTTTTTTTTCCTTTACAACTTATTTTCCTCCTTTTTGACCCCCATAAATAAACAGGTGAGAGTGAAGATGCCTTCAGCACAGAAGCCGATGAGGTACGGCCACACGGAGGGCCACACGGATGTCTGCTTCGATGACACTGGGAGGTAACTACCTGATTCCTAGAGACCAGGGTGATGCGTGGCCTGGGGGAGGGATGGTCTTGTTCTTCTCTGTGGCTTTCTCAGGAGTTTCTCAGCTACTGCTGGGTGAGATACACTTCTCCTGCTCTGCGGCCACCAACAGCAGGACATGGAGCTGTTGGAGAGGGGCCAGAGGAGGCCCTGGAGATGCTGGGAGGGCTGGAGCCCCTCTGCTATGAAGACAGGCTGAGGGAGTTGGAGGGGTTCAGGCTGGAGAAGAGAAGGCTCCAGGGAGACTTTAGAGCCCCTTTGAGTCCCTCAGGGGGCTCCAGGAGAGATGGGGAGGGACTTTTGATTAGGGAGTGTAGCAGTAGCACAAGAGATAGTGGCTTTGAACTAAAAGAGGGAAAATTTGGACTAGATTTGAGGAGGGAATTTCTTACACTGAGGGCAATGAAACACTGGCCCAGGTTGCCCAGAGAGGTGGGAGATGCCCCATCACTGGAAATATTCCAGGTCAGGCTGGATGGGGCTCTGAGCAACCTGGTCTGGCTGAAGATGTCCCTGCTCATGGCAGAGGGGTTGGAATAGGCGGTCTTTAAAGGACCCTTCCCAACCAAACCATCCTGTGATTTATGGCCAGGCTTGATCTGGCCAATCCTCTGGGTTTTTTGCCTGTGCTGGGAACTGGCTCTAAAACATATAGTTTGATGCCCTGAATTTTGAAATGATTGACATATAACTTCAATGTGAGCCTATATATATGCATATGTGTATATATATATAACATCTATATGTGCTTTTTATAAGAGTGATTTCACAGCATCTAGAAAAAAAATCAGTGTAGTGTGGGAGAAAATGTGTTCATATATGCACTCAGAAATTAAAAATATAGCTGAAGAAATCTGATATTTGGCTTACTATCTTTTCATGTTATTCTTACATTACTTCTTGAATATATACATATAAATTAAATAATTTTTGTTACATTTTTATTGATTAAATGGTAAACCAGAAAATAAGCTGTCTAAAAATGAACTCTAGCTTAACATACTGACTGTGGTTGAAAGTCTGTATTTTCTTATTCCTTTCTTTAGTTTGATAGCCTTGGTGCAAAGGGGACTGTTAAGAATTAGTCAAATAACAATCCCTTGTGGCTACAAAAAGCGTTCTTTGCCATGACAATGCAAATATTTTTTTTAAAAATGCAGAAATCTCTGCTGAAGACCTCTGCTCTGCTACTGCAGGACTCTCCAGCATCAATATATTCAATACCAACACTGTGTTGTGTTGCTGTCAAAGTACAGCCCTTAGAGAATTAAGAGTGGCAACATCACGGCTTCAGCAATGTTTTTATAATGTTTTGCTGTTTAATTAGAAATCTTTGAGATGGCAAACAACTTTAGAAAAAAAAAAAAGCAAGGCTCGATTACAGATTCACAATGTCTTTAATGAAAAATCCCATGCAAACTTACCTATCTTTGCTCTGTGGCTTTAGGTTATTGTTAACTACATTAAAATTTTGAAAGTTAACTCCAGTGAGCTTGGATTCTGTATTAGCTATTTTTTAAAGGTTCTGAAACATGTTAAGCTTGTTAACCTTCAGTCACGTATGTGTTAACACTCTTAGTTTTGCCCTCAGCTTTGTAATGGGCTGTAGTTAAGTTTTCAAAGTCTAAGGAAGCAATTAAATGCCCAGTTCTTAGTGAAATAAGTAGTAATTAAGTCCTTAGAAAAAATTTAGTTGGAGTCCTGGAAAAAAAAATGGGTTGACCAGTAATATCTGAGGGTCAGTTTGGATGAGTGGCAGGCCTAGGTAGTGGTCAGAGACTCAAGTTACTGTGTTCAGATGTTATTTCCCCCCCATTTAATGAGTTACTTAAACATAATAAATGTAGGTATTCACTGTATCACGTGATATGTGTTGTGTTTCAATTTAAAGAAAAACTAACACTTCAGTAACATGTTGGAGTTGAAAGTCACAGGGGGGTCGTCCTTTCCATTCCCCAGTGGTAACAAATCCTGTGTCTTTCCACAGCTGCATTGTAACTTGTGGCAGTGATGGAGATGTCAGGATTTGGGAAAACCTGGATGATGATGATCCAAAGTCCATTAATGTGGGAGAAAAGGCTTATTCCTGCGCTCTAAAGGTATGGTCTTTAACCATAATAACAGGATTCCTCTAAATGTGTCACAAGATGCTGGATTTTCAAACTCAGGGTAACATTAAATATATATTGGGATAATATACAAAAAGAGCCAAGAAAAATACTGAATGTAGTGCATTTCAGCCTGATGTATGTTGATTATGTAGATCTTTGGCTTCAGATTAATGTATAGTAAAAATAAATTGAATGCTGTTGAATGAGCAGCAGGTATTTAAATTTGAGCAGATGAACAAATTCTACCTTTATGTCAAAGTGAAAATATTTCTGAATACTGAATAAAGCAGTCAGTATTGAAAACAGTTTTCTGAAATACACAGAAATTTAATTGATTACCTGTGCCTATTTGACTTTTTGAATGTTTTAAGTAAACTAAGTATGTTATATAAACCAAGAACACTCCTAACAATTCATTTTACCCCATAAAGGATTGTAGAGTAATTATTCCTTATGCTAAACTGCTGTAATTTTTTTTTCCTCCTCTTCCTTCACATTGAGTTATACTTATTTCTGACTTTAATCTCCTTTCTGAGGAACAAACAGCAGATTAAGCTAATTATGCAGTGAACTTTTTAGGCTGTTTCAGTGTTTTCTCACGATGTAAGGAAAGCTGCAAAAAACTTCCCAGCGTAAGATGTGATCACCAAGTATTAGGAAAAAGAGCCAAGTTGTTGTTTTATACTTTGGTAATACTTTTTTTTTTTTATAATTGGTTGATATTTCACTCTGAAAACTGCCATTTAACCCAAAGATGCCTTTAACTGTTCCAAAAGTCAGAAGAGAATAGGATTCTTGCTGGCATGAAACCTGACAATTAGTGAGAAAGCTGGTTACAGGCAGTTCTATAATCTGACTGGTGGCTTTTTAAACATAACATGCTCTATTTATTTTAATGTTAAGGCAGTTCCATTTTCTATATCTTGCAGGAGTCATTTTTTTGTAAATAAGAAGGGAAATACGTTATCTGTATGAACTTGTATAATAGCAAATAATTCTTTTTATTGTGCATGTTCATATATTTAGCTTGAGAATTCTCACATTAATTCCTTTATGTGCAATTATTGTTATTTTACATTAGGAATAGAAAGTCTAAAATGTTATCTTTATGGCAATTGCAGAAGAAGAGAGGAATTTCAAGAGTCTTCATCAGTTCTTCAGATAGTCTGTAGTTAACTTAGCAGTGATAAGGGAAAATTTAAAAATTGTTTTTCAAGTGTTTGTGGTTTTGGATAGGAGTGTAAAAGAGGAAATAAATGAGAATTGACGTATATGTATTATATTTCAACAATAATAATTTGAAATCTTATTCAGAACTACTGCCTTAAGTGAAACCCCTTTCTTGTACCGTGTTTAACATACCTCATGTATCTATTCCTCAAAACCTGTATAATTTATTGTCATCATTGTTTTTTAGGGTGTTTTGCTGTTGATTTTTGTCACATTACTTATCTTTTCACAAACCAAGCGAGGTGACTTGAATGACTCCTCATAGCAAATCAGTGACAGAGCCAGAAATTGATAAAACTATTAATGAACAGAGGAAGGAAAGCCCTGTTTTTAATTTGTGACACTTACAGGAGTAATCCTCTGCTCTTTAGTTTATTGTAAAGTGCTTTTAATTTTGCAAGATTTTTTTTTTATTTTTAAACAGTGGGATTAAGAATGCTTTGTAGCACTTCAGGATATCTTACTTCCAAAATTATTCTTCATTAAGGAAAATGTTATAAGGAATTGATGCGAGATGTTTGTGTAATTTAGGTAATAAATCTCATCTCTTAGTTAGGTTCTTTAGTACTGGCTGCTGTTCTGTTTTTCTTGAGGATTTTTACTATAACTTTAGGCAACTTTAAAAAAAAAAAAGGGTATTCCCTCCCCATCCTGCCCAAGTGCAAACAAAAAACCTTCAAGGAAATAAGGTATTTCTTTATTTATATATTTCAAAAAATTACTGCTGTGTACAGCTGAGGAACAGTTTTGTCACTTGAAGAAGAGATACTACTCTTCCAAGTACACCATAATTATTCTTTTGCTTTGCACTTATTTTAATCTGGATTCATTTTTAGTAAAAATCTGCCTTCTGTTTTCTGCAAAGAGCTAAGGGATAGTTCATGAACTTCTCATCTTTCCTGGTGGCATTTAACTGAGACGTTTGGTCCAAGGGTGCCCTCTCCTGATACTGCAGTGTATCGACCTAAACAGGGTGCAAGATTCTTCCCAATCTAAGAGCTTTCTTGCCCCTGTAAAAGGAGTAAATTTTCCATCCACCAGGAGGAGATCAAATGGTTCTCTTTGAAATTCATTAGTGAATTTGAGTAGTCGTCATTTTAGTAAAAATACAGGTTGGGAAGGCCTTGATGCAATAAATTGCCATGTAGTTACTGTAATGAGTTTTATATATTTTAATATATATTTAGTATCTAGCAGGGTGTTTCTATAGGACTGAAAGTAAAACAGTTTTTAATAGTTTGATTAAAGTATTAAAGTTAATGTGCTGGTCTGTATTTTGAGGGAAAGAAAAGAAACTTTAAGAGTAATACGGAAAATCTTCTTTCTGTCAGACCTCTTTTGGAACTAGTAAAATTAATCCACCCAAGCATTGGCAAGGTCAGAGCAAATTTTTTTTGGCCCTGTGGGCATAAATGTGTTTTAACTGTACAATTTTCTGATGGATTTTGGTTTTAGAATGGAAGATTGATCACAGCAGTATCGAACAATACCGTTCAGATACACACGTTCCCTGAGGGAGCTCCAGATGGCATCCTTACTCGTTTCACCACGAATGCAAACCATGTCATCTTTAATAGCGACGGTTCCAAAATCGCTGCTGGATCTAGGTAACCCCTGGGTGATACAGAAAAGCTTTGCTATCACTCAAAATCTGGCAACTTCCTCTCATGCTCATTTTATTTACCCGTGAGATCGTTAATCCACGTACTTCTGAGGGTTTGCAAATATTGCAAAACTTGCATTACTTCTGTAGGGTGGAGAGGAAGAAAGGAATGGAAAGGACTTTAGGCAACAATCCTCCGAGAGATACTCCATCCACCAAATAATTTTAAATGGAAGCGGGGTGTTGGGAAATCACTCCTTTTCTTTAGACTTGAGTGTTTGCAGCTTTCGGTCCCGTAACACACAAAGGTATGTGTTTGCCCAGGTGGGTCTCACTGCAGCATCGAGCGTTTTGTTCCCCTGAGCTGAGGAGAACATCCTGACTCCTCAGGATCACGGTGCTGCGGATGAATATCCACATACAAAACTCAGAAGGGTTCTGATTGACCCCAGAGCTTTGACTCATTCTCTGGCATCAGAATCATCACTCTTCTGCCAAATGATAACAGGTGACAGTGGCAAGACTTGCCTGAGGGGAATTAAACGCGTAGTATAGTTGATTTCAAGTGGGCAAATTTTTTTATATATATATTTTTTTTAATTTATCTAAAGCTTAGGTGATTCTTAATTGGATTTGGTGAACTCTCTGGGCAGCTGTAGCTAACCCAGGCTGCCTGCTCATCTCTCTGGTGGAATTTGTCCTCTGCAGTAGAGATGGCAGAGTGTTGCATCTGCTCCCTGGCTCCTCTAAGTGTGAATTGAGCTGGAAAGCGATTTGGATGGATATAGCTGGACTGTGAACTCTGGCAGCTGTGGAGCACACACCAGTTCCACCAAAACTGGGAGGTTGGACAGCTGGGGGCAGTAGCCAGTCTAATTTCTAAATCTGTTGGGGATCATGAGTTTAGGCCCTTTGCCAGGGCTTGTTTCTGAGGCGAGAGCTCTGCCCCAGGATCTGACTTTGATTAGAGAGGTTAAGCTTTTCTGTTTCTACAACCTTTTACAAAACCCCAGTATTTCTGCAGCCTGGGCAGGACTCTCCCTTTAGGAAAAAATGCTCCTAAAACTGCGAGGCTGCTTCTTGGTGAGTTCTTCTGTAACATACTGAAGGAGAGGGTGACAGCCATGGATTGAAGGAATGCAGCTAAGAATTGCTTTCAGTTGGCTGTTTTTCACAAACCTCTGCAAACTTTCACAAACCTCTGCAAACTGAAGTTAAACTTCAATTAACATACAACTGTCCACTAAAATTCAAATTAATTGATTAAAAAATAATTGCGTGGCTTCTATTCTATTGGGTTTTTTTTCAAGTTGTCTTGTGTTGTTTAAGAGTGCTAATATAATTTTAGTTGTCTTACAGTATAGCTTGGGCTTGGCAGTTGGCATTGTTATTTTGAGTTAAACTGCAATAATGTCTGTAATTTTGGAGGAGAGAATAAAGTTGTAAAAACTATGTGTCCAATACACTAAATAGTCTTTAAAATCCTATTTAAAAACATAACAAATGAAGTTACTTTCTCTATCTTTTTTTAAAAACCACATGAGCAAGTAATTATAGGAATGAATATCAGGCCCATTCAACAGATAGTTCGTGTTAAGTCAACTCTCTGGTATCTATTGGGCCATATAGAATATTATATTAAGCTGATACGTAGTCTGTATGCACATAATATCCTATCAAAGAGCAACCCTATTTTATGAATTTTAGCATGAACAAAAATTATCTTCTGATTTAAAAAATAGACTGGCCTTGCTCCTGTTGTAGTAAGTCTCAAGGTTCTCATTGTCCCTTAGATCGTACAGTGTTTGAGCCTTAACTTCCCCAAAAGATAGTTAGTGCCTAATTTTTATTGCCATAAACACAGGGTTAGTGATTGTTAATGCTTTTTATGTCTGTGCCCTTGTGATCTACAGTGACTTTATGGTGAAAGTTGTGGAGGTGACTGACAGCAGCAAGCAGAAAACGTTCCGAGGACACGATGCTCCTGTTTTAAGCCTGTCTTTTGACCCTAGAGATGTTTACCTGGTAAAAACACTTTCTTGTTTACTTACTACTTAAAAATCTTTTCCCTGGAGTAAAAAAAAAAATAAATATATGCTTTTGACAAAAATACCAGTAACTGGGCACATAAGACTACTTCATTTTAGCTGACCTTAGTGATGATGGAACGTGTGACAACTTGTTGCCTCCCAGTAGAGCTCAGCCTTTGCTTCACTGCTCAATTACTGTCTGTGTTCTTCTGGAATCTGATGCTGATCTGATTTTAGAGAGGAAAAGATGGCTCACTAAAGAATTTTAATATTAACCTCTTTTGCAAATAAGCAGCTCACTTGAAGTCTGAGAGTTTATAATGACAGTAGTTTGGAGTTGAGTACAATTATCAAGATGACAGTATTACAAAGTATTAAGTCTTAAAATGGTTTAAATGGGGAGGGTTTCTTTTTAAAACTGCCTACATGTTCTATGTCTGTATTGTTGGTTATAGGTATTTTTTAAATTTTTAAGTATTAATTTCTTGATGTCTTTAATTATTAATTTATTTACAAAAATCTCTTGCGTAGGCATCGGCGAGCTGTGATGGTTCTGTCAGAGTATGGAAAATTGCGGATCAGGTAAAAGGCCTGTCTTTCAAAGTTAAGTGTTTCATAAGAAATCCAGGATTTCACAGACAGCGAGAAGAGCTGGCCTGAAATAGCCCTTAACAGGGTTTTCTCTTTGTAGAAGAAATCTAACTACATTTTACAGAATACTTTTATCTACTTCTGGGAGAAATTCCAAAGCCTGATTATGAAATGTTGCCCGAGTAGCCATGGACTGTTCTTCCTGTCTGTGGAATCCCTGATTTCTCCTGTTCATCTTTCTTCATTGGCCAATTTTGTGTATTTTTCCCTTGGCACATTCCAAAATAACGCTTCTGGGTGAAGAGAGCAATTGACATCAGACTTCTTGTTCTGGTATTTCAGCTCATTGCTAAATGATTAAGGGTTTAACGAAGGATTTTTTTTTTCCTAATAAGCAACTATGTAGGTATTTTGGTTTTAATTATTTTTATTGAGCTTTCTATGAAATAACGAATAATTTTCAGGATAGGAGACTGACTGGTGGAGGTAGAATAATGCTCTGAGATGGTACACAGTATCTTCTTTTATAAGTGATCTGGTTGGTTAGTCTCGTTAGGAACACAATTACTTTGACCTGAGATTAAGAAGAGAGATGAATTTCACGTGCCAGGATCACTAAGATGATGGCCACAATGATAACATTTTTATTTGACAGAGGATTTTGGGGCACAACGTTGTTTCAGTGTCTTTGTCCATGGCATAAATACTCAACTTTCTAAGGACTCGAGGCTCAGCTTGGTACATTTCAACATTTTAGATTTGAATGAGTTTAAGGCTATCAACAAGGGCTTGCTATTCCACTTTGTTTGCTTGTTACAAATGTCACAACAAATTTTCAGAAGGAAGACGTAAATCACAGTTTGAATAATTTATTAGAAATACAATCTTTGGGCTCAGCTTGGCAACATTTGGCCAATATAGTTCAGGGCCTATAAGAAACCAGGTCTAGAGAGAGAATTGGATTTAGTCTCTGCTTTTGAAACTCGAAGGAACTTGAGAAGAGGGTTTCAAGTGAATGTTTTAATAAGGTAATTCTGCATATGTATGTGGAATTAGTTTTGCTAAATGCCATTGTCTGGAATAAGACTCTATGTGGAATTATTCCTGCAAATTCCTTGAAAATGCAGCCCCGTGCTTGTGGATTATTACTTTTTAAAATCAAAAGCATGCTTTTAATGTGAAATCTTGTGTTCCAGGGTGGCAGTGGGTGCCTTTTGGGGCAGTTAGCCTTAACACTGTCCTGGGATGGCCTTGTGGCAGTATAATTAATCTATCTGTGCTGTAATTTGAGAATACCTCCATTCACCCTTTATACTGCTGTGCCCGATTCAGGCTCGGGTGTGTCACCTTGCTGCAGTTCGTCTGGGCTTGACAAATGCATTTTGGCCACATTTCTCTATTGCCTAAAAAATATGTGAACTCATTTGTTCCATGCTTGATTAAAAACACTTGTTCTGTGATCTTATTTCTGTTACAAGTAGTTGTATAGCGATTAAAACAGTTTGAGCTCTGTACTGGCAAGGTATTTTTTCAGGTTTGGTGTTTTGTTTTTTTTTTTTAAAGGCAGTATGTATCATTGTATTTGGATGAGAGAGATCAGTTTGGTTCCAAAAACGGTGTATCTTTTTTCCTTTAAGTTTTTTCAACACTTTTCCTTTGAGGATTTGTAGCGTACAGTAGATTTTCACAGAGCTAAACCCCTCATTTTTTAATATTTTGTTTTCAGACGTGCACGACGAGCTGGCCTCTGCTGCAGAAGTGTAATGATGTGATAAATGCTAAATCAATATGCAGGCTCAGCTGGCAACCTGGCAGTGGGAAGGTAAGTGACATTGTTTTAGCCACATCTTAATCCTTTTTTTTTTTTTTTTTTTTGCTTTGGGAGTCCCAGAGCAGAATTCAATCTGGGCAAGCCCAAATTGCAGTTGCTGGGACTAAGGAAAATATTTGGGGTGAAGTTCGCTTTTTAGGAAAAAAAAGAAAAACTTGGGGATGGTGACTTGTTGAAGCTCCAGGCTCTGCTTCGCAGTAGTCCAGCTGTCAGCCCAAAACAATTTTAAATGCTCACGTTGCACTGAACAGGAAGGAACATTGTACACCAGGGAAATAATCAAATTGCTCACAGCAGAGCACTAGAGATCCGTCTTTCTCTGCTTTAAATTTTGCCCTATCACTAATCTTGCACTGTAAATCTTTCCTTAGTAAACTGTCCCCTTTCTTTTCACCAAAGCTGATTCTGTTGTGATTGAAGGTGGTGCTGTAAGAGTTTTGTGTGGGGGTTGCTGGCCCAAGTGGGTTGTGGGGTTCATATAGCTCTATAGGTGTCTCTGAAGCACATAACCTGGAACATCTCTGCAGCAGCTGATAATGCAGAGGGGAGAGCAGGAAGGAGCAGATAAAAGTGAACCTGTATGAAATGAGACATTCCTCCTGTGCTTGAAGTAAAAGACAGGGAATTGAGCTAGTGTTGGCCATTCAGAAGCCATAAAACAATTTTTCTGTTCATGCCTGTTATAACAGGCAGAACCTATTGCTCCTTTATAGATATTTCATATTAATCCTTTGTAGATTTACCTAAAGGACATTTTCTAGTGTTTTCTCACAGTTCTTACCTGAATAATCTCGTTTCCCTGACTTAGCCTTAGTCAGTGTCCACTTATAATTCCTGGCTGCTCTGGTAGCATCATGTATAACTCCCTCATGGAAGAGAGGATGGCACCTGCAGTACAAGTTGTTTCAATATCCATATGGCATCAAAGCAAATACTTTTAATTTTTAGGCTAATTCTTCATATACACACACACACATATTGGAAATGTGAGTAGTTGTCTTGCTTCTCTACAAACCAAATTGTTAGAAGTATTTAAAAAAACCCAAATCCTAAAAAAATAGACAGGCAGTAATATTTGTGTAGTCTTGTGAAAGGTGAAACGAGCTATTTCAGGAATCAGCTATTCAAATAAGATTTATTTCTCAGCAAATCTTATCTAAAGAGGTTTGGGGAGGGAGGGGAAAGCTTGTGCTCAGAGCATTGAAAGCTATTTATATGCTATTTATATGTGTGTATTTAGCTGTTTCATAAATAAGAACTTGTAACCTTATGGTGCAACTGTCATCATCTTCAGCTTTCTGTGGAAAGAAATGAATTATTGAAATAAAAGCAGGCGTGCTTTGCATGTGGAAAGCATTGAAGAACCTTGTAATTCAAGGTACTTCAGCTTTCTTCACTTTCTCATTGCTAGGATGCTGCAGAACTGTTAAATACTGGGTCAGTCACAGCTGTAATATTTCTGAATGAAGGTGTTTAAATGTTCTGTTTGAAAGAGAACTTGTTCTAAATTGGCTGATTCTTGTTTCCTTTGAACAGTTGCTGGCAGTTCCTGTAGATAGAGCTGTTAAGCTATACACAAGAGAAACCTGGGATAGTCAGTTGGACCTATCAGATACATCCATCACACAGGTGGGTACATACACCAGGTGTTTGCTAAATCTTCAATAAGTTAACTTCCATAAGTTCCATAATTGCTTCCATTCTGGTAGCAATTATCTTCTGGACAGTATCTCCCCCTATTTCATTTACAGTAACCCACCAAATCTCTACCCGTGAGTCACCAGCTGCAGCTGAAGAACATCTCTTTTCAGAAATTGCTCCAAATACATAGTGTTTTAGGGAAATTGTCAAGAGTATTATTTCTGTACAGAACAGAGCTATCAGTTGTTCACTTTGTATTTTATTAAGCTGAAATTTAGATACAAAGCACCATTAATTGCTATCTTCTTTCTTTTGACCTCCTGATGTACTTGGAAACCTTTAGGTTAAGTAATATGGTATTAAGATACAGAGCACACAGAATTGGATTTTAATTTATAGAACTGTATTAAGTTCTAAATATATATAGCTATATTTAGTGCTGAGTTTGCAAAATATACTCTGGTTCTGCCTATGTGTCTACAATCAGGTTTTGTTTGACCTCCTGTCAGTGTTCTAAAAAATAAATAAGTGTTCTTTCTTTAAAACATGGTTCTTGCAGGGAACCACCTAAAGCCAGCTCTAGTAGAGAAGGTTGGATGTGATTTGTCCCTGCCCATGGCAGGGGGGTTGGAACTCGGTGATCTTTAAGGTCCCTTCCAACCCAAATCATTCTATGATTTGCTATAGATCATTATTATTATTTATTCCAGAATATCTCTCTGTTTTAAGCTCCAGAATATTAATGCTGTGTGTGCATCGGTAATATTTTTTTTTCCCTGTTTTTTTTTTAATGTTTTCTTAGCCCTTGAACATTGTGGCCTGGTCTCCTTCTGGGCAGTATCTGGCAGCTGGAAGTGTGGATGGGAGCATAGTGGTGTGGAATGTGGAAACCCAGGAGTGCGTAGAGAGGTATCCATGTTGTTCCATAAATGCCTAATTACACGTTTTTTCTTGAAATAGAGTTTTGTTACCTTTTCTATGAAACTTGTGCAAACATAGAAGGGACATAAATGTGGATTTTATGCAAATTCCACAGTCTATTTTTCTGCCTGCAAATACCTTTTATTACTTTTTAATCTAATAGTCCATTGAAGGGTAGTTTTGATGGAAACAGATTTTCCTCACATCCCAAACCCCAAGATGATTGGAAGTAAGATGTATTTTCTAAAGGGAGATGGAAACACGAATAGGTCAGCCAGTTGTACTCAATTATAGATGAAAAAAGGAGAAATTGCACTTTATCTTGGTTAGTTAAAGCATCTCTCTTTAAGAAAAAAAAAAAAAAGGAAAAAAAGAAAAAAAAAAGTATGATTAAGTGAGAGAAGAGGAGAAAGGATGATTTATCTGTCTGAATATTTTGGGTAAGAAACATGATTGTTACTGTAACGCCTCTGTGAAGAATTAAAGACTGATTATGTAAATAATTAATGGGAGGATTTTTTGTGCGAATAAAGGGTAGAAAATATAGAGGATTTATTCATCAATTTGATGAGTTAGAGAAACAACTGAATGTTCTTTTTATAACTGGATGGTTCTGGAATGCATGACTTCTGGGGATGATTTTGTCCTTTCTACATGCATCAGGAAGCTGAGATTTTTTAGGAATATGATTGTTTGATTTTTAAAGCTTAAATGATTTTCTCTATAAAAAAGGAAGACCTGTATTTTTTTTATAATAACTGTTTTTGCTAAAGGTAACCTATTAATTATTTTATTATGTGTAGCATCACTGTAACACCACTTTCTAATACTAGTAAATATTACTGCTTTTTACAATAGCTCTTGGGGTGGTTTCTGCCTTGAGAAGCTTGCTAAAAATCCATTATTTTCACATTCTTTTTAGGATGAAGCATGAGAAAAATTACTCAATTTGTGGACTGGCGTGGCACCCCAAATACAGGCAAATTGCTTATACAGATACTGAAGGAAAT